>BPTQ01000009.1:51459870-51561873 GCA_019973895.1 Chrysanthemum seticuspe | reverse complement strand
TTACCTTTGCTGGAATTTTTTGGTGAATATGCCACATGCAAAGTCTATGTTTTGATTTAGTGAAAACGGCTTCAATGGCTCTTTTCATTGCCCCGTCTTGATCCGTCACCACCATCGTTGGTTCTTTAGAAAAAGCAGTCATGAATGCCTTTAGTAGCCATGTGTAGGATTCAGTGTCTTCTTTTAAAAGCATTCCCGAACCAAGCGTGACACACTTTTTATGATTATCGACACCGGTAAATGGTACAAACACCATGTTGTATCTAAAAATAACATAAGTTTTAGTGACAGAATCAAATGTTATTACTGAATCCCATGGGATTCTATATGATCCATGTCTTTTAATAATTTTACTTGCCAAGTATCTTTATGTGATTTAAAATCAATCCATGGGATTCACAGAGAATCCCATGGGATTCTTACTGAATCCCATGGGATTCACATATGAATCCCATGAGATTTATAACAGAATCCCATGGGATTCACATATGAATCCCATGGGATTTATAACAGAATCTTATGTGATTTTTCATCAAAATAAATTATATTAAAAACAAACACTTACTTATTACTCCTGAATGTTGCATCAAAATATACTATGTCTCCGAACTCCTTATAATTGCATTTTGCAACTTCATCAGCCCAAAACATTGCGACTAACTCACTTTCTTCTACCTTATACTGAAATGTAAAGTTTGGCACATACAACTTTCTGTTTTCCATTTTATTTATAAGCATTTGTGCGTCACTTTCGCCTATGAACATATTAATATCCCGCTGATGATTCTTAAAATCAGAAGATGTCCCATGTACATATTCATATCCACCTTTCATACTCGTTAACAAGTTGTGAGCCCGTGTTGCACCTATTTTGTTTGTTGCTGCTTTAACAACAAACATTTTTTCTGCTTCGGTCATTTTTCTTTGCTTTTTTGTAAAATGTTTATACTCTTTTTGGTATAAGCATATGATTGTGTTTTGCAATAAACTTAATTAGCTTGTATTTTCCAGAAACGATATCCAATTCTAACCTTATACGAGCTTGACAACCTGTTACATGTAGAGTTGTATTTCTTTTTTGTTTCTCGCTGTGCTTAGGATCCAAAGTGTCTACATTAATATGTCTCGGAGCTCCTTCTTTGTTACACATGATGTACTTGGCTTGTACAATTCCAGATTTTGTTAATCGTTGTCCTGCTTTTTTAATTTGAAACCCTCCTGCTTCAGCATAGGTACTATACATATCTATAGCTTCCTCTATAGTATCATAGTATTTCCCCTCTTCTGGTACAACAATTCCTTCCACATGAGGCTCCCAATATATCGATCCACCCGGTGTCTCGGTGTGTTCATATAAAGTTGGTCTTGGTGATCTCATAGAATCTGCATATAAAAAGAAAAATATTAAGGGATTAAGATTTAAAAAAAAATGTGAATCCCATGGGATTTATATGTGAATCCCATGGGATTTATATGTGAATCCCATGGGATTTATTTTTTCTTGCTGAATCCCATGGGATTCACATATAAATCCCATGGGATTCACATAAGATTCTGTTATAAATCCCATGGGACTCGCAATGAAGACCTTTATATTTTCATGCTGAATCCCATGGGATTTGGCTTTTTTACAACAACATTTGAATCTAAAAACATGTAAACACTCGAATCCCATGGGATTTGGGATTTTTACAACAACATTTGATTCTAAAAACATGTAAACCCTAGAATCCCATGGGATTTGGGATTTTTACAACAACATTTGATTCTAAAAACATGTAAACCCTAGAATCCCATGGGATTTGGCTTTTTTACAACAACATTTGAATCTAAAAACATGTAAACACTCGAATCCCATGGGATTTGGGATTTTTACAACAACATTTGATTCTAAAAACATGTAAACCCTGGAATCCCATGGGATTTGGCATTTTTACAACAACATTTGATTCTAAAAACATGTAAACACTCGAATCCCATGGGATTTGGGATTTTTACAACAACATTTGATTCTAAAAACATGTAAACCCTGGAATCCCATGAGATTTGGCATTTTTACAACAACATTTGATTCTAAAAACATGTAAACACTCGAATCCCATGGGATTTGGGATTTTTACAACAACATTTGATTCTAAAAACATGTAAACCCTAGAATCCCATGGGATTTGGCTTTTTTACAACAAGAATTGATTCTAAAAACATGTAAACACTCGAATCCCATGGGATTTGGGATTTTTACAACAACATTTGATTCTAAAAACATGTAAACCCTAGAATCCCATGGGATTTGGCTTTTTTACAACAAGAATTGAATCAAGGATTTTACCAGTGGTTTCATTGACAACATCATCTTTATCTTGACTTTCATCCACTGGAACTTCAATTAAATCAGTTTCGTCTACTGGCGGCATTATTTCCCGGTTAATCGGTGGTGGTTCAATGGTGATTCGTACGGTTTGATGTGATGGTGACGGTTTTAATAAATTTGATTCCGGCAGTTTGATTCCGGCGGCTTCAATGAATCCGGCGGTGGTTTCTATTATTCCGGCGGTTTGATTCATACTGTTTGATGGTGGTTTCAATGATTCTGGCGGCGGCTTCAATGAATCCGGCGGTGGTTTCATTATTCCGGCGTTGTTTCAGATGGAGATGAGATCCGGAATATCAGATGGAGATGAGATCCGGTTTGTGGGTTTTTTTGATGAGAGAGAAAGTGGTATGTTGAATGAGTGGATTTGAGATTATTTTTTGCTTTTATTGTAACATGTGATTTTACTAATATGCCCCTCCTTGTTAATATCAGATGGATTGTGGACCATTGGATGAAAGAAGATTGGATGGTTGAGATCTTCTCATTTGTTCTTTGGATAATATTGGTTTTGCATAGATCTCACCTCTAAGTTTAATTCCATAATAGAACTACATTATCCAATAATCATACTCATTTGCATTTTGTCTAATTCTGCGATTATATGTATAAATATATTTTGTTTTGAGATTGATTGAGGTATATGCACAGATTAAGATAATAGATACAAGCTTAACTAAATATGTATATATTTCTTATTCAAACTTGTATATTCTCCAAATGTGTTATCATTAGTTGTAAATTTCTTAAGTGGTTTTAGGCACTTTTTATATGATCTAATTTAGCTTTGTTTGATGACTTTTTTTTTGGATAAAGAACTTTAATTTCATTAAGTTGGATTGTAAAACTAAAACAAGAATAAGTACATTTTGTTGATTTATTTTTTTGATTGTTAAGTGATTTAACTCATTTTCTCTTACTGCAGTTCTGAATACCACTGAATTTTAAAACCGCAAACTCCGATGTCTTGTCTCGGCAAACATGTCATCATGGGCAGGCCGGAATTGTACGGATTCCGCTAGGAAAAAACACAAAGAGAGAATATTCGGCTTCCATGGGGATAAATTTTCTTCTTTTGCGTGGGATCTGGTTTAATCTCTCTCACATTATTCAACAAAGACACGACATGTTTAGCTAATGTCTCCGGCCCTACGTGTATGCTATTGAAACCAAATTCTGCCCTAGCTCATGCACCATAGTCACTACCATACTCTAGGCTGGTTGCACCTAAGATCCCGACATCACAAGTCTGATAGATACAGAAGCCAACAATTCCAAAACCAACTATATAAAGATCTGACCTTCTGGCAAGAACCAGAAGAGTATCAGGGTGAGACCGAGATGTCAATGCGTAAATATTGGATTCCATTGTTTGCGTAAAAATTTGCAGCTACTTTCTCCGTATGACGATCCTAAATCAATCCCCGAAACAACTTGAAAGATATCCCGAAGTCTTCGGGCTTTTAATATCTCGCAGCTTGAATCAATACTTCTTGCCGGGAAAGATGAAGAGGTCAGAAATCTTTGCTTCGAGCAAATTCATGATGAAGCTTACCGTTGGCAATTGACCCTGTTGGGCATGCCAAACTCGCTAAAGAAATGTAATGTCATGGGTGAAGGAGAGTGAAGAAAAAGCTCAATTCAGCGAACCAATGTATTCATATGTACAAGATGGAAGATGGTGGAAAAGTAAAGATGATTGCTCAACAGCAAAAAGAGAATGCACGGTTTGTGCTTGAATTGAAAGAATGTAAAGAGGGTAATCAAGAGTTGAGAAAAGGAATCAAATCCGTCACAAACAAAAGTGAAATTCTAGTGCGTAGGTTGGAAGGGATGGTTGTTTAGACTTATATAGCTAGCTTATGGTTTATTTGGTTTTGGGCTTATATTTTATAAGCTCATTTTTTTGTTGCTTATATATAAACTTTTCGGCTTATATAAGTTTATTATGACATAGTAAGCTTATATAAGCCGAAAGGTTTCAAAATAAGCCACAAAAAGTGAGCTTATGTAACATAAGCCCAAAACCAAATAAGCTATAAACCGGCTATATAAGTCGAAACAAACACCCCCTAAGGAAGAAAAGGGAAACACATATCCTGCTCTATAAGAGACATATGAATCTGTCATTCCAGGGGGAAGCATGGATTTGTCACTCAGGGGGAAAACTCCACATGGCCGCAACAGGAAAGTAAATGAGATATGAGGGGGGAGCTCATAGTTTAGGCAAAAGAAACAAATTTGAATCCCACATTGTGAAAGAGTGGACACCCAAAGGTTCTCAATAGACTAGTAAAGCTTAGTTAGTTTTGTGTTATCTAGTTAAATATCATAATTATTAATTATATTTGTATGAACTCGTGAATGTGCTAAAGTGTCATAATTATTACAATTCTGTTTAAAATGTTATCTAGTTAAATAAAGTATTTGGCGACGGGTGCAATATCATGAACCGGTCTTGACTCGTGCTCCCTCTATAACAAGTGACAATGGAATGGCTCGCGAGTAACCTAAGCATTTGGTCAAGCATGTATGGGCCGTCTTGGTTTGATATTGACAAACGAGACGCAATATCATGAGTTGAGAGTCAGGCATTAGATCCCCCCTCGCCTCAGATATAGCCTCAAAGACATTGAGTTTGATCGTATTCATTAACACCATGGCTAATGATGTCGAGGTAACTAGTTGCATTGCGTTAGTGAATTCATCCTCACTCTTGAAACCCATTTTGACACTATACTTGTCCCCTCTTTGTTTGTTGGTAATGTCTTATCACATTTCACTTGCTCTAATTTACTTTTATACATGGGTGAGTTGTTACATTTGGTATCATTTGATTTGTAATTACATATATTTAAATTGGATGTAGAATTGTTTTTAGCAAAGGATCGGTAAAATAAATAGGTTACTACGAGTAACATTTAATGGATAAGTACAAAACCAGAATATAAAAACCTTTAAGTATCAAAAGCTTACATAGTTAAGTTAGAAAACTATTCCCTCCGTCTTATAATTATTGTCCCGTGTTGACTTTTGAAAACTTTACTTTTCAACTTTGATCTAAAATATTTTTATTTGTGTTATATATTACTTTATGCAAAATATATGAATGAATTGCGTTTTTAATTATATTTTCATTGATATAATTTTAATCAAGTATCACATAGCACAAATAAAAATATTTAATGTCACTGTTGCAAAATAAATACTACAAAAGTCAACACTTGATAATAATTATGAGACGAAGGTAGTATAAAGTACCGAAAATGGACTTGTATATATGAAAACCAGGTATTTAAATATGAACATGTATAAATGTAAACTTTCTAAAAGTTCATATTGTCGAAAAACTTGATTTAATCACAAAACACTGCTTTATTAAAAAAACTGATGATGCAGGATTTCTGACCAGGATTTAAATTTATAAAGTCTGGTCTACTTATGATCTATCTATTGCACTAACGAGCACTGAACCCCGGTCGTGCGTAGTATAGAATGTGGTAAAGACGAGGTCGTTCCCAAAAGCTATGTAGTTTTGGATCATATTTAAGTCTAGTGTCACAGTTTTAAAAGAGAATAATAGTTGAAAGATTAATTAAACTAATAAAGAAGAAATGAAATAGTTGAAATGAAATGAAGTTGTAAATAGTAGGGAGAAGTGTGTTAACCTAATTAATTATTCATCCTCTCATGTTATGTCTATGTTTTTTAATTAATACTTCCTATCGCTTCAAGTGGGGTTTAAATTCGCCAGCGTCTGGCCTATTACACATAGATCCCTACCCGATATCAAATGTATTACCCTTCGGATTGACGAGGTCCCCGGTAATCTATGCTAAGTCATTAAGTGCCCTACATGCAAGATTCAAAACAATGTGTGCCCGAGCGCTAGCATCTTAGTCAATTGAACTACTTTTCTGGTGTTGGTGTATTTTAAATATGATAATATCATATATCGTCATCAATTTTTTCTGTTCATCAGTTTCTTTTAGCGGGTAACTAAGACCAGTTAAAATGCATATAAATGGTCACCAAAGCTCAATAGAAACGCATATTCTGTAAAAAAAAATAGTTTGATTTTGCTTTGATCCTTCTAGCCTATGAAATTTTGCTCTTGATCTGTATCATTCATGCTCCTTAAGAGCTAAGGATTAACATAGTTTAGGACCCTCAATGCATTCTCCAACATACATCAATATAGTAGTTCTCCAAAAACTAATCAACCAAGTGAAAAAGAATTTTTAGCGAAATATTTATAAATAGGTACTTAGAACACATATTCAAAGAATCAACGAGGACATGGCGCAAGTTGTTAGCACAAAAGAATTGACATTGTTGCTTGGAATGATGATTTTGTATATCACTTACCTGGTTAGCACAGTCACGCCCTGATTTGTTTACTATGTAACAGGGCCGTCGGTGCTAACAACTTGCGTCATGTCCAATTTGTGTGATGACCGGGTTTTAAATTGAATTATTTCCTGATTAGCACTTAAAAGATCCAACTCTTGTGTTTGGTACCATATCGTGAGGCTTAGAGACGATCTTCTCAAAGTAAACATCAATCTCTCTTCAATCTTCAAGATTAAGGTAGGAAATGGCCAAACGACTAGCTTTTGGCATGATTCTTGGTCAGGAGGTTCCACCTTACATGTTTTGTTCCCCTGACTTCAAAAGCTCGATGTTAACCCAAATTCCTACGTTAGTGAGAGATGTCCGGTATCTATTATATCAACCCCTGTTATTTCAGTTTCTCACCATATAGATGTCGGGTCGGAAAACCCGAATTCCCCTCCTGGTCTGCTCTTTAACTGGGCTTGGCGTAGGGAGCCGAGAACATCTCCTGAATTGGAGGAGCTTACCAACCTCACTAGTCTCCTATCGTAATAACACCTTTCAAACATAGATGACGCATGGGAGTGTATTATAGATGACTCGAGAGGCTTTACAGTTAAGGGTATGCGTTCCTACATCACCTCCATATACCCTTATGTGGTTATGCCCCATCTCCAACAACCTGCTGGAATAATGCCATCCCATTGAAGATCAACATCAACACGTGGCAGGTTTTGAATGGTAGGATGACAACTCGCTCCAACCTTGATCATAGAGGCATAGACCTAGACTCCGTGAGGTGTCCCTTGTGTGATGATGGCATCAAAACGGAAGAGCATTTATTCATCCATTGCAAGGTCGCTAAGGAAATTTGGCTAGATGTTCTAAAATGGTGGAGGATTCCGAATGTCTCTTTCGTCACTTTACATGATTTGATTCATTTGGCAGACCACATTCCCCTTGAAGACAAGTTCTCTAGTTTTTTCGATGCGGTAGTCTAGACTACCATTTGGTCCATATGGCGATATAGAAACAACATCATTTTCTCCACTAAAGAACTCATCTTCAACGACATTAAGATATATTCTTTCAATTGGATTACTAGTAGATGTAAAAAATACTCTTTAAATTGGATAGAGTGGTTTGATTACCCTTGTAACGCTTTATCCCCCTCTTGTACTCTTATCTAGTATCTTGCTAGCTTTTTTTATTTATAAAATGCCGTTCAAAAAAAAAGTTATCGTCAGATGTGACTAATGTAAGTCATTTATACTATGCAGATACAAGAGCTAGAAAATATTTTATCTTTTAGTATTACCAGTTTTAAATATACTCTAGTGCGCAACGAAACAACCAAGGACACCCAATGTGAAGCCCCTGCAATATTGAGACACACATCGCTTCGACTCTGGACCGTCAACAAACCATCAATCTTTCTTCGTTGCTAATAGTGTTTTGTTTCTTCCGACACCTCTAACTACATTTGAATATTCCATACATCCATACGTACAATAAAAATAAAAAGCACATATTTTGAACGTGTAAACAACCTAATTATCAAGTAGCACATGAGACTGCTGCTCACAGTTACACTCCGATACCAGATTCTCAAAAGAGAAATAAAAAATTCGAACACGGACATAGTTGATTAACTGAAAAAGAAAAAACATCCAAAAGTACAATTCTTATGCTCGTCTCATGAGAAGGCTAAAGTGAAAAGAGCGTGTAGAAGATGCAACCCCAAAGCAATGAGGAAGGGCAAAACAGTCAGCATAAACACCTCATAGCTGAAGGTAGCATTCCTTGAGTACGATGTGCCGCCAGTTCTCCTTGAACTTTTCTGTTAGGCCCTAATCTTCCATCGCTCCATCCTTAAGCTCAGCCGCCTCCCTCTTCAGTTCTTTTTTTTTTTTGTTTTTTTTGTTTTTTTGTTCTTTAATTTTTAGCATTGAATTTATTAACTGTAACTGTTGAAATGTTTCCTCATGTTGTTTGTTTGTTTTTTTTGAGCTTCTATCTTCTTCTTCATGACGTTAATCTTATTTTGAAGCTCTTGCGCTTCTAGCACTGATTTATGTGCATTCTCAATTGTAAGTTTCAAATTGTCAAGTTGTTGGGCATCATCATCTAGAGTAGACATTCTTTAACCTGTGCAGGATTGGTGGCTATGAGGTTTTTATAAAATCCCCGTCATTTATAATGGTGACTACACATGAAACACCAAAAACCCTAAGCCCACAAACGGGCTTGGGCCATATATCTTCTAATAAACTTAAGGATGCCTATTAAAAATCTTTTGAAATGATTGTTGATCTTAATGATGACGTATAGTCTATATTCGGGTCACGAACCCGACTAAAGTCCGATACTAATGAGCCCAGCACGAACTGGGGTAAGCCGATAAGTGTTTGGGCCCACGAAGGCCCAAACCCAATGTTATTTATGGAATACGATATCGGATATCTCCTAATTATGGAGATAATCGTTTGCCAACCGACTTAGGCGAGATACGCCGAAGGTTGGGGAACACGGAACCAACAAGGATTCCGTGTGTATATAAAGGGAATCCTATCCCTCGTTAAAGGTACGATCTACAAACCCTAACTCTCTTTTAACCCTAAACCAATTACTTACTCTCACGCCGGAGGATAATCGTGGGAGACAATCCCACGATAAGCCTAACGGTGTTTTCTGTTACTTAGTGCGCAGGTCTCAAGAATCAAGACTCAATTGGTACGAGAGTCGGAGCCCCAAACAAGGAACGCCCAACTTTTGTATCAACAAGTGGCGCCATCCGTGGGACCAATCACTAAGAACTAAGAACTAGAATGACGAAGCACGGAAATCAGCGATCGCAAACAGACCATGCAGGAAAGAAGCTGCACATCGGATCAGCTTCTAAGCAAACTTCTGGGACAACCAGTGTTGCTAAAAACCAGGGATCATGCCAAGACTCAGTCTTCCCTCTGGTGGAACCACGCTCGGGGACAACCCAGGCCACTACGACCACCACCAGCGCAGGAGATCCACTGCGCACCATTCTTACCACTCCCCTTCAATCAGTGCTAGAGACTGGCCTGACAAAGGCACCAGATGCACCAGACCGAAACAAGGGCATAGTGGTAGAAACAAACACCCTCGCTCTAAGGGGTCACGCCAGAACTAGCGCCGGGGGATTTCGTATCCTAAAATTACGAAACCTTGGCTACTCTCATGCAAGAGGAAGCAAAAAAGAGGTCGAGTCGAAGCCTACAAGCCCGACTCAATTTCGACTCAGAATACGAAACTTCCCCACCGCGCCGTCAGAAGGAGAAGCGCGGGAGAGATAGTCGCCGACCCCCAGTGTTTAACATAATCGGGAGGAGAGTCGAGGATGATGAGACATCTCACTCACAGCATCTGGAAGAAAGTGAGGAGGATGAACGGCGCACCAATGTCCACGCCAGACTTGGTAGCCGCAGAGTCCAGGACAGACTTGGGCGACGATACTCCCCAAGTGAAAGCCCTTCAAGTGTAAATTCTGAGGACAGTCGGCGCAAGCGCCGAAGGAGGGAAAACTCGTCCTCTGGCAATTCCTCGGACAACGAGGATAGCGAGACTGGACATTGGAAGTCCAGGAGCAAATACCGTGACCAGGAGGAGGAAGACATGTCTCTTCTGTGGCGCCGCCAAAAGGTGGATGCGTTTAGTCGACGTATCAGCAATTTCTCAGAAGATAAGAGAAGGCGCATGCCCGCTAACGTCAAAACCTATGACGGAACAGGTGATCCTGACGACCACCTAAAATTTTTTGAATCAGCCGCTACTATCGAAAACTGGCCACAACCTGTGTGGTGCCACATGTTCAATTCCACACTAGTGGGAAACGCGCAGAACTGGTTCAGTAAGCTTCCACGCAGAAGCATTGATGGCTTTGAAGAGTTGAGAAAGGCATTCCGCCTAAACTTCACTCAACGGAAGAAGTGCGCTAAAAATCCTGTCGAACTCGCCAGGGTGAAACAGCGCCAGGGGGAATCTACAAGCACATATATGGAGCGCTTCAAATATGAGTGCATACAGGTTAAGGCGTGTCCCGAAGTTTTGAAAATCTCAGGGTTCATGAACGGGATCAATAACCCAGAGCTCATCAAAAGGCTGAACGACAAGATCCCCCAAACCTTCGATGAACTGATGAAACGGACAAGGTCCTTCGTCCAAGGAGAAGCCGCCGCGGCGGATATCAAGAGAAGCTACTCAAACTATCGATCACAGGAACAACCTGGGAGACAATCCAATGACCGGAGTAGCAACCGCAATAAGAGCTACCGCGGTCAGGGGAGCGGACGGGATAACGACAAGTATATCCCGCTGACCAAGACTCCAAAGGAAATACTCGCAACAGAAGGCGCGAACTTTCCAAGACCACCACAAATGCGCACTCCAGAGGATCGGCGCGTGGGGAGTGGATACTGTGACTATCACGCACAGAAGGGCCACACCACCAATGAATGTGTCAAACTGCGCCAGCTCATTGATAAAATGGTAAAAGAGGGCAGATTGGACCATTTGGTCAAGAAAATCAAGGAAGGAAAGGATAGACAGAAGAATGGGAACAAGAAAGAGGCACCCAAAGATAAGGGTGACACCATCTACATGATACAATCATGGAAGCGGGTTACTAGGCAGAAGGTCAGCCAGAAGTTTTCCCGTGGAAGTGAAATCTCTTTCCCCACCTTAGCTGCGGACAACGCAGTGGTAGAGCCGCTCACCATTGAAATTAGTGCGGGGGGTCACGACATCCACCGCATGCACGTTGATGGAGGAGCATCTGCAAACATCATGTATGAGCACCGCTTCAAGCGACTGCGACCTGAAATACGCAGTCAGTTAAGCCCGGTCAGGACAGCGATGACTGGTTTTACTGGATAAAAGATATGGCCTATGGGGAAAATACGCTTACTAGTCAGCGTGGGCAATAAAGAACACTCCGCGACTGCCTGGATGGAGTTTATGGTGATCAAATCCCCTTCGCCATACAACGGCATTATCGGAAGACCAGGGATATCAGCCATGCGCGCAGTACCGTCTACAACACATTGGATGCTTAAATTCCCAGTGGAAGGTGGTATTGTTACTCTCTACAACGCCACTGTACCACATAGAGAATGTAACACGATTACATGCAAGACGGCACCCATTCCAGAACAGCGCGCAGCCAAAGTTCCAAACCTGAAGGTTGCAATTCATCCTGATTACCCAGAACAGGAAATATCAATCGGAGGATCGATGTCGGACAACGGCAAAGCAGCTGTGTGTGCACTCTTGCAAAAGAACTTGGACATTTTTGCATGGGAGCCAAAGCACATGACCGGGGTACCACGTTCAATCACAGAACATAAGCTGAGAATCCGACAAGGATACTCACCAATACGCCAGAAGAAGCGCGGCCAGGCTCCAGAGCGCGCGCAAGCAATCCTGGCAGAGGTACACAAGCTAGTAGAGGCAGGAATCATGCGAGAAGTCTACTACCATGACTGGCTTTCTAACCCAGTAATGGTCAAGAAGAGCGACGATAGTTGGCGAATGTGCGTGGACTTCACAGACCTCAACAAGGCATGTCCACAAGACTGCTACCCACTACCGGAGATAGACTGGAAGGTAGAATCTTTGTGTGGATACCCACTAAAGTGCTTTCTCGATGCATACAAAGGATACCATCAAATCCAGATGGCTAAGGAAGACGAGGAAAAAACAGCCTTTCACACAAGCCAAGGCGTCTACTGCTACACCAAAATGCCCTTTGGCTTGAAGAATGCAGGCGCCACCTATCAGCGGTTAGTAGATAATGCATTTGAAAAACAGGTGGGCCGCAACTTAGAGGTTTACGTTGATGACCTGGTCATAAAAAGCCATACTGAAGACGAGTTGGTGCGCGACATCAAGGAAACATTTAAGACACTCAAGGAGATCAACATGAAGCTCAATCCTAAAAAATGCACTTTTTGCGCTACATAAGGCATGTTTCTCGGATACATGATAGAACCTGATGGCATAAAACCGTGTCCAGAAAAGACTAAGGCTGTCATCGAACTTCCTTCACCGCGCACGTTGAAGGAAGTCCAATCTCTCAATGGAAAGCTGGCCGGTCTAAATAGATTCCTGTCCAAGTCAGCAGACAAATCACTACCTCTTTTCAAAACACTCAAGAAGTGTATAAAAAAGGGAGATTTTCGGTGGACTACGGAGGCAGAAGATGCCTTTACACAGCTTAAACAACACCTGGCAACGCTCCCCACACTTGTAGCACCCCGACCAGGGGAAGAGTTGATTATGTACTTATCCGCAACCCAGGGAGCAGTAAGCGCAGTGTTATTGACGGATAGGAATTCAGTACAAACACCTGTTTATTTTGTAAGCAAAGCGCTCAAGAAGACGGAGATGAATTATAGCGCAATGGAAAAGTTGGTCCTGGCATTAGTGTTCGCCACCAAACGGCTGCGCAGGTACTTCCAAGCGCACCCGATAGCAGTAATCACAGACCAACCGATCAAGCAAATCATCTCCAAACCTGACGCATCAGGACGACTACAGAAGTGGAGTGTGTTGCTAAGTGAGCACAACATCTCCTACAGACCACGAACTGCAGTAAAAGGGCAGATACTAGCCGATTTCATCATCGAAAAGCCAGCCACTGATGATGCACCTGCACCACGCAAGAAGGAACTACAAGATCCATGGATCTTGTTCACGGATGGATCTTCATGCGTTGATGGGTCAGGAGTAGGCCTCATCCTCACAAATCCGGAAGGAATGGAATTCACTTACGCACTGCGTTTTGAATTCACAGCAACAAACAATGAGGCAGAGTATGAAGCCCTAATCGCTGGACTACGCATTGCAACTCGAATGGGTGTACGCAACCTGGAAGCGAATGTAGATTCCCGGCTAGTAGCCAACCACGTGTTGGGCGAGTACGTGGCCAAGGAGGAAAACATGATTCAGTATCTCGACAAGACCAAGGCACTAATCCAAGGCTTTGACAGGTTCACTATCACGCAAGTTCCTAGAGGGGAAAATCAAAAGGCGGATGCACTAAGCAAGATTGCATCGACAAGCTTTGCACACCTGTCAAAACAAGTGCTGGTGGAAACGTTGAAAAGCAAATCCATCTCAGAGATGGAAATGTCCACAGTAATAGAGGAAGACGGCCCTACGTGGATGACACCGATAGCAAAATTCATAAGCAATGGAGTATTACCCCAAGAACAGAAGGAAGCCCGAAGGATACGGCGCACAGCACAGAGGTTTGAACTTCGGGACAACATACTTTATCGACGTTCCTTCTTACAACCATGGCTCCGCTGTGTTGGCCCCCTACAAGCAAATTACGTACTGCGGGAAATCCACGAAGGTTCATGCAGCATGCATTCAGGACCACGGTCCGTGGTGGCGCGCGCTTTACGGTCGGGATACTATTGGCCCACCATGTACCGCGACGCACGGGATTTAATAAGAAAATGCAGCGACTGCCAAGTTCACAGACCCGTTCCACGCCAACCACAACAGGAGCTAACACCAATTATGGCACCATGGCCATTCTACAAGTGGGGTATCGACATCGCAGGTCCTTTTCCTGTTGCAGCAGGAGGATTAAAGTTCCTCATAGTCGCCATAGACTACTTCACCAAGTGGATCGAAGCAAAGGCAGTGGTAACAATCACTGGCAACCAGGTAAAACGCTTTGTCTGGGAAAATATTGTATGCCGCTTCGGGCTGCCTGGGGATATCATCTCGGACAACGAGAAACAATTCTGCGACAACCCCTTCAAGGACTGGTCCGAGAAGTTAAAAATCACAAAGCACTTCGCGTCAATTAAACACCCACAAACCAACGGCTTAGTAGAACGTGAAAATCGGAGCCTGGGTGAAGGCATTAAGGCACGCCTGGACAAGCACAAAGGAAGGTGGGTGGAAGAACTATCGCATGTTCTGTGGGCGCACCGCACTTCAATCAAAACCATCACAGGGGACACCCCCTTTTCTCTAGTCTATGGGACAGAAGCCGTCATACCAGCCGAAATTGGGATGCCAACTATCCGCACTGCTGAAATCAATGTGGCTACCAATGACGACGAGCGGCGTATCGACTTAGACCTGCTGGAAGAAAGGCGCGAACGCGAAGCAAAATCAAAGTCCAAGATGAAAGGATACTATGATGCTAAAGTGCGAAGTGTTTCATTCAGACCAGGTGACTTCGTTTACCGCGCCAATGATGCGAGCCACGTAGAAGACACAGGAAAACTTGGACCGAAGTGGGAAGGACCCTATGAGGTTACTGAAGCATTAGGAACAGGTGCGTACAAGCTACGGGACATGGATGGTCATGAACTACCACGCACATGGAACATCTGCAACCTTAAGCGATGTTATCTATAGGAATGGCTACGGCCCAGCGCACGGACACTCCTGCACTTTAGTGAAGTGCTCAATAAAATATCCGTGTGTTTATTTTTTTTTCTACTTAGGGAAATGTCTTATTTATTTTCTTTCATAAAAACTTGCAAGTATCAATAAAACGTCGCGGTTTCTAGCTAACTCCGCGACACATTTCAATTTGTCATTTCTATATATTTTATGTCTTAACATCTTTGATCGTTTGCCTACATGGCGTGCATGCACTAAAATAAACCCACGATGGTAAAAGGATAAGTTAACCTACTAAAAAACTCATTGAGTAAGAGGGTTGCAAACCCATCAACATTGGATCATGTATCCTTGTTAAACACCTTGTTCTCAAGACGTTGGAATAAGTTCTGTACGCATCCCACGACGGGTGCGCAACAACGCATATGGTGCACGTTTAACAACTTAGGAACCAAGACACTTGATTCCTTGATATGATATTTACAGTACGCTGCATATCACAACATACACGACTATGATAAAACAGTACTTAGAAATTATTTCTTAAGTATACTATGATCTTCATACATGACTATGGATTTCTCATATTATTCGCACTTGTGTACAAATTTGACCCTTAGACAACAAACACGTCTTTTACGCAAAGACAAACAGATAAGTCACACCTTACAAGTTGCTATAATATTAACACGCACTTAACAAAAGGAGATTTTTATTAATGACTACAAGTTATTACAAAAGGATGTCTATAAACACGAAGATACTGTCTATATACTCCTAGACCGCTCAAGTGATGAAGTCCCCACGCGGCTTGCAGCATCTCCAATCTCGCTTAGCCTCTTCAACAAGTCCGAGTCTTGACGAGACACAGTGGCAACACTCACTGGCACCCCGTCAGACCTTGGGAGATGAGCTGCACCAACCCCGCACAAAATCGCGTTACCTGTAATACCTTCCTTTTTAGCAAGCCTGGTGGCATGCGCTTCCAGCACTTGCTTCAAAGGTACTTCTTTCTCCAAAGCAAAGGGGTTCAAGATATCCTTGGGATGAGCAAATATGGGCACCTGGAGTTGCGATTCATTGGGTTTCAAGAAATGGTCCAGCTGCGCTTCTGCATTTTCACCACGATGCCGTGCTAAAGTCAGCCCCTCCATAATGACCCCTATTGGATAATCCTGACCGCGCTCTAACTCAGATATCAAGGGAAGCTCCAAGGCCTTCATCCTCTCCATAGCAGCTACCAGCTCATCATAAGCTTGCGCATTATACCCAGGTACCTTATCCGCGGGCACCTTCAACAAGTCAGCCTTATGGAGCTCCTCAATAGCCTCCGCTTTACCCCGCGCCAGGGCGCACTGAACCACGCCCCCAAAGGCGTCCACCACTTCCTGCGACTCCAAAGTACTGAGCGCAGCCAGTCGCAGACCATGGGCAATGAGCCACCTGTGCTCAGCGATGGTGGAAAGGAGTTGGGGATACAACTCCTCATCATACTCCAGGCTAAGCTTGCGCAATTTCATCTCCTACGCTTCCAGGGCACTGTGCACAGTTGCACCAAATTTTTCCAGCTGCGAAGTCAACTCTTCCTTGCCCTTTTCCAGATACTTCAGTGCCCATCGACACGAAGCCTTGTACCCTGAGGACTCTGCACGCTCTTGGTTTATTTGGCCCATTAGCGCCATCTTCTCCTCAGCGACCTTTTGAGCATACGCACTCAGGTTTCCTGCCTCAACCTTGGCACTAGCTAGCTGCGCCTCCAGCGACGTAATTTTTTGATCTTTTTGCGCGCCTTGGCTATCTTCCCCAGCAATCTTAGCCTTTAGCCTCTCCACTAATGAGGCCTGATGCGCAGCAGACACCATCAGTTCCTCAACAAGTTGATCCACGGGTGCACCCCCAGCCGCCAAGGGATCAGCGTTTTGACTGATTGGCTCGGATGACTCAGAGTGCACAGGACTATCTTTGGGATGTGACTCCGCAGACTGTTCAAACCTGCATACAAGGAAAGGACTTATTAGCGAATGATAACAGAACAGGGGATGCGCATAAAAATTTGACATTACTTACTGTGGGCCAGAAGTATTAGCCGAGGGGGGAGGTGACACAACATCGCTTGAGGATGATTCCACAGTTAGGATCACAGGGCGCTTTTTCCTCGATGAGCTTGCGCCATCCTCTCCGAGTGGCCTCTTGCGTTTCAACCCGGGATCCTCCTCCTCTTCTTCCATATGTTGCGCCACTGCTACTGGTGATGGCTGCGCTAATGGAGATGGCACTCTGGGGCTCGGCACGCTTTGCAGCGGCGTCGCTTCCAGTGCGACAGAGGAGCTGGTCCCCGTTTCTCCCAGATTCATTTCTAGGGTACGCCCTGCGGTCGCATCTAGTATGGGCTCTTCTCCCTCTCTCAGTGGGCGTGTCCCTACATTAACCTGCAGCGGTTTCGCCAGTTGTACGACCCTGAAAAGATCCATTCCTGCGCAGCAACAGACAAACAACAAAACAAGATTACGACAAGTACATAGAGAAAAAAGGCAACAAGCTTACATTAGTAAAGGAAAGGAATGCGAAGGATGAGCACCCACCCTGGCCATCCGCGCCCAAAAAGATTGGAACCTCCTCAGGTCTACCGAAATTGTTGCGGCTAATGCCCATGTGCACCAAAAATTCCTCAGGATAGGAATTGATGGGGATGCGATTAGTGTTTATTGTATCCGCATCCTCCACATTATATGATCCAGGGAGGGGGCGCTCATCCTTCGGCAATGAACCCTGGGTATAGAAATCGAAGTGCGATGGGAAGCACACGTCATCTACCCAGAAGAACGCTTCTCTCCAGTTCCTGAGCGAGTCTACTTTTTCAGTGTAACACTGGAGGATCCCAGCGCGCTTCGCGAATGATACCCACCCGTGTGACCACGTGGTGTGATAAAACGCGCGAAACAGGTGGATAGTCGGGTTAATTGCCAGTAATCGGCAATTAACCTCGAAGTTAGTAATCTTAGCTGCACCTATGCAGTGCAGCTGGGATATATGCAGACGGTAATAGTTTAACACATCGCTCAGGAATAGAGATATTGGCACACGTTGATTCACGTACTCGAAAAAACGCGTGTATACCCCTATTTTCCCTTCAGGGAAGTCCGCAATTGTCGCCCTCGCACCCGGAACTTCCGGATGCACTGCGACGGGAATATAATAATCTGAAGCGAACTCTAAAAGTTCGCCCTCAGTTATGTCGGATGTGAAATCAGATAACACCTTGACCATGATATTGTTGTTATAAGCGCACGCGCGGTTACCTTTTGATTAGTCATTTTCTGGGTTGCAAGTTGAAGGTTTGTTAACAATGGCGGAGTGAGTTTTTTTTACTGTGATAATCACAGTGAAATGGAGGCCGAGGGTTATATAAGTTTTCTCATCCACGCGATGCACACCACGTGTATCCCACTATCTCCAATGTGTGGATAGGATCACTTGATGGGACGCCGTTACAGTTACTTTCCCCCGATTTACGAGGCGTCCATTTTTAATATTATGTCTAGATACAACGTGCCGGTTTCAGAGACGGGACACCTCTTTGGCTTCTTTGCTACGCTTCGCAGTTTTTTATTGACTGCAGTTATTAGTCTAGCATCCGCAGTTCGTCACTGCGCATACTAGACTGGGGGGACATGATGACGTATAGTCTATATTCGGGTCACGAACCCGACTAAAGTCCGATACTAATGAGCCCAGCACGAACTGGGCTAAGCCGATAAGTGTTTGGGCCCAAACCCAATGTTATTTATGGAATACGATATCGGATATCTCCTAATTATGGAGATAATCGTTTGCCAGCCGACTTAGGCGAGATACGCCGAAGGTTGGGGAACACGGAACCAACAAGGATTCCGTGTGTATATAAAGGGAATCCTATCCCTCGTTAAAGGTACGATCTACAAACCCTAACTCTCCTTTAACCCTAAACCGATTACTTACTCTCACGCCGGAGGATAATCGTGGGAGACAATCCCACGATAAGCCTAACGGTGTTTTCTGTTACTTAGTGCGCAGGTCTCAAGAATCAAGACTCAATTGGTACGAGAGCCGGAGCCCCAAACAAGGAACGCCCAACTTTTGTATCAACACTTAAACTTATAGTAACTGTAACACTTATTATAGCATGACTTGTTGATATGTTTAGAATGCCTGTCGAGTCTATTTTAACAATTATTATCGCATGACTTGTTGATATGATTGGATTGGAATGAAAACCGGTATTTTAGGTTTATTGTTTAGGTTATGTCGCATTGGACAAATTAAATGCTGATTTTTTAGTTTAAACAACTTGCGAGTCTACGTATAGTTGTCAAACATCATACTTTGACAACTTTAGGATTTTATAAGTACTTTGTGTGAGGTAGTATTTTGTTGAAACTAGTTCGTTGCCTAATGAAGAAATTGTATCATTTTTTTCTTTTTATTTTTAACAATTATGCCTTAGGGTTTGGTTATGTCGTGATCCTTAGACTACCCGTTGTGCATCGATCGAACCACTAGGTCGACCACCTTGGTGACGCATCCTACCCATTACGGCCCTGCATGGCAACACATCCTAGGCACCAAAAAAAGGAAACTCGATTGTATATACGACGAAGTCGTTGTGAGTTTTGTGTGTGTGATTTTTTGTTAAGAGGTTGTGGGATATGTTTTTGGTGGTGTCCTTGGTCATCCTCGTTACACCACGTTTGTCAAGAAGTTGTTGTAGAAAAAGAAAACTGTTGTGACAATGATTTCCTCAATCACAAAATAGGTTGCATTACGGGTAGCCAAGAATTTGTATAATAATAGCTTACGTCGCCTAACTTTTAAAGGTACTTGTGTACTCTTAAATATAACCACTATCATTATGATAGACTTTAGACCATGAGGTATCATGGCATGCCAAATTTTCTCTTTCAGTGTCAACTCAACGCCACTTCAGTTTCCTCACTTTTAACATTCACACATCAAAACACTCATTCACTCATAACATGCCATTTGGGCCCCACTCACCCTCAATTTTATTTTCTTTTATATTTTTTCAAACACTTAATTTCATTAATTCAAATAAAAATATAATATGAAACTTAGAAAGAATACGTAAAAATATACAAATAAACAAAAAGGAAAAAAATTAATTTTGTGGAGGCTCTTGAAATTATTTTGCCACTATTGCTTCTTTTTTCTTGTTGATGATCATGGCTTGGCGTTCCGGCAACCTGTCGGTTTTAACCGTGAGAAACTCCAATTTTCTACACTCAATTATTGCCCGGTCTTTTTCCTTTTTCATCTCGTACGCCGCTGTTGTGGCTTCCCGTTTGCGACTAAATTCCTCTAGTAAAGTCCTCGATAAAGACTCCGATTGACTTCTCGCAGTGCTCCACGTTGTTTCTGATTTAGGGTTTTTTTTGCGGGACGAGGTCTACCGGGGGGACGAGGTCTTGCATCATCGCCAAATAGTTCGGTGAGATCAACCGGTTCGTACGAGTCCCATTTGGGGCGTAATTTCAGGACATACCACGCATGTTCTTGAGTAAACTTTTTTATCCTGCCTTTTGACTCTTCACTAAATTGGAGTTTTCCACATTCCAAAAGATCAACCTCACTTTCTTCGCTTTTACCATTACATTTTAAATGTTGTAAATACCGTTGAACTTTTGCCAATTACCATTCAACGTAACCCACTTCCCCGTTATCATATCCTTGGTATGATGACACCCTTTTGAAGCATTGTTGAAATCGTTCGTTACTTGCCACCAAAACGAATCGTCTGATCGGTCAGATCCAATCTCGTTATTCTTGGAAATTTCGACACAAGTCTCGCATAACAACTTTTGTCCTCCGGCGTCCAACGTTGCAAAACCCGTGTTGGTGCCACCACATAACTACATTTATTGTATACATAACTACACAGACATAGCTACATCAGAAAATTTATTGGGTGTTGTCTGTTTTATTGTAAACCAGAAAATTAATAGACATACCTATATATTGTACTTTAACTTACTTTCATTTATTGTATGCATAACCACATAGACATAACTACACCAGAAAATTTATTAGGTGTAGTCGCATTCGGTTTTAATGTACACCAGAAAATTAATAGACATACATACATATTGTACTTTATCTTACTTCCATTTACTCTAAACATAAACTTTTTTATTTATTTATTTATTTATTTATTTATTTAAACAAACTAAATTTCATTCATTCAAATAAAAATACAAAGTACAATATGAAAATTAAAAAAACATACGAAATTTAAAACACAACATGAAAATTAAAAATCATGTTCTTGATGTTGTTGATGTCGTTGTCAAAGATCCTCAATAAGATTTCGTTGAAGACTTGGATGTGTTTGTTTATCATTGAGTTCTTGGCTTTCTTCCATTATACTTTGCATCTCTCGATCCAGGTACGTTTGCATATTTGGTTGCGGACTATTAAAAATTTGTTATTTTTGTTTCGTGACTATTAAACATATATACCAAAGAGTTTCTAGATACACATAATAGTTAGGGGGACATTAAGAATTACTATAGTTACACGTTTAAAAAAAATCACAAATCGACACAAACAAATTTTATCAAAAACTATAATCGCGACTGTTATGAGTACTCGCCTATTAGTTTTGTTTTAATGCCCTACAACTTTTATTTCTTTCAAGCTTCCATGTGTATTTAATGCTTATTGATAGTCACCAGAAGTTAGAATTTTTACATTATTCACTAGTCGATTACTAGTTTTTATTGCCCTACGTTTTTATTTAATGCTTATTGATAGTTTTGTTTTAATGACCTACAACTTTTATTTCTTTGTGTTACTAGCTAGTACATGAGTGGGGTATATGATTTGTTTGCCATAACACTCCTACACGTTTATATATATACCTATACCGAAGCAAGACAATTGATTTCAATCTACAAAAAATATTACAAGTAGTACTTAGTTTGTTTGATTTTGTACTGTGATCTACAAATACAAAAGCATGGTGCAAATAAAGATATTTTTCTTGGTCACATTATTGTGTTTCTTCTCTGGTAATCTACTCTTCATATATGTCGATCTAGTTTTCCATATGTCTTGAAAGTTATTGCTGATGAAATTTGTTTTACAGGTAGGAATGTTTCGTGCCGACCAGTTGATAAAGAATCAATAGTAAATCACCCAACGTTATATAAGAACGATGGTGAAAAAGTTATGACCTTACTTCAGGAAGGTCAACATTGTGACCCTAACCGTGATGTTTGCAACAATCGGTGTCAGTTTGGAGCACCAAGATGTTGTAACAATGTTTGTATTTGTTCTTGTGGTGATGTACATCTGTGCCAAAGTTGTAACTAGTCTTGGCGACTTTGTGATATATTTGTGAGGTATCACCATTAAAATGTCCGTCCGTTAAATTACATGAATTATTAAAAGGTTAATCCATTGAACTACTTTTTGTGTTGGTGTATTTGAATTATGATAATATCGTCATGATCAATTTTTTCCGTTCACAAGTTTTCTTTTAGCGGGTAATTAAGGCCAGCTAAAATACGGCCACATATTCTGTGCAAAACTACAAATAGTTTGATTTTGCTTTGATGCTTTTAGCCTATGAAATTTTATACTCGGTCTGTATCATTCATGCTCCTTAAGAGCTAAGGATTAACTTAGTTTAGGAAATGCATTCTCCAACATGCTTCAACTTAGTAGTTCTGTATAGTTTCATGATGTTTTAATAATATATTTTCACCTTTGGCACAAAAAAAAACTTGGTAGTTCTCAAAAAACTAACCAAACAAGTGAAGAAGAATGTTTAGCGAAATATTTGTAAGTAGGTACTAATTAGAACACACATTTAAAGTATCAACGAGGACATGGCGCAAGTTGTTAACACAAAAAGATATGACACTGTTGCTTGGAATGATGGCTTTGTATATCACATAACTAGTTAGCACAATCACGCCCTGATTTGTTTGGTCATCGGTGTTAACAACTTGCACGACGTCCAATTTGTATGATGATCGGGTTTAAAATGGAATTATGTCCTGATTAGCACTTAAAGTGTATCTAGTTATTGTTAGATGTGACTAGTATAAGTCATTTATACTATGCAGATACAAGAGCTAGAAAATCTTTTATCTAATATTACCAATTTCAAAAAGTATGATAAGGTAAATCACGAAACAAGTCAGAACCAACTACAACAACAACTTTAAATATAGTACTCTAGTGCGCAACGAAACAACCAAGGACACCCAATGTGAAGCCACTGCAATATTGAGACACACATCGCTTCGACTCTGGACCGTCAACAAACCATCAATCTTTCTTCGTTGCTAATAGTGTTTTGTTTCTTCCGACACCTCTAACTACATTTGAAGCGTGTAAACAACCAAATTATCAAGTAGCACATGAGACTGCTGCTCACATATATCTTCTAATTGTCTGCCTATAATATTTTTGAGCTCAAACCCGATTCTAGAATACTGTATGTATTCCTATATATTGTACTATATATTGGTTGAATAGAATCAATTAAATATTACTCACAATTATATTATTCTCTGTATATTTACATTGGTGGAATAGGATCAATCAAATATTCACTCACAATTATATTATTCTTTGTATATTTACATGGTATCAGGCCTTTAGAATGATCCTATCTCTAAACCCTAAAACAACCGCTCTTTTTCCAGCCGGCGGTCCAGAGTTCTTATATCCTTATTATATACTTCAACCACAAACAGCCGAATATTATAGTGTTTTTTCCTTCATTGTTTGAGTATTCTAATCAACCCTACCACGCCCATTCGAATTCTGTCAATCATTGTTCGAATATTTTAGTCAACCTCTTTCATTTTATTTTCTTGTCATTTACTGTTCTCATATGAGTGACATTGAAATTATTTTATTGGTTGTTGTTATGGTTGACGTGAGAATGAGTTGGGACAGTGATGGTTGTTTATTGGTTATGTTCTACTAGTTAACTATTCGGTTAAAAAAAAAGTCAAAAGTTGCGGCTACAAAGCAAGATAAAAAGAAAATCCGAATAACCCATCTTAGAAATCATCATTCTACGAACATAGAATAAAATAAAATAAAATAGTGGATCTTTATGTTTTTATAGAGAAAAACGCGCCCCATTTGTTTGGAAAGTTCTTTGAGGGTTGAAATTTTAGAACCAACTTTCGTTTTTATCATATTTTCTTTTGATTTAATGCATGAGTTTTAGTTGTAATTTCATTTGTTTTAGTTATAAGGGATACTTTGGGTTATCCCGTTTTAGTTGTAAAGGATACTTTGGGTTATCCCATTTGGTCAGGATATTGTGGTTTATCCTATTTGGTAAGAGATACTTTGGTTTATCCCATTGGGTCAGGATATTTTGGTTTATCCTGTTTGGTACGGATACTTTGGTTTATCCGATTTGTTGCTGCTGAAGATGTGTTTCCGCTTGCTGTCGAATGTCTTCATCATCAATTATTTATTAATTTTACTTTATTGTTTATTAGCGTTTAATCTCCAGTCCAAGTTTTAGCGATTGCGTGGCTCGGACTACGGGGGAGTGTTAGCCTATAATATTTATGGGCTCAAGCCCGATTCTAGAATACTCTAGGTATTCCTATATATTGTATTATGTATTGGTGGAATAGAATCAATCAAATATTCACTCACAATTATATTATTCTCTGTATATTTACACTAATAAACTTAAGGATGCCTTGTAAAAATCTTTTGAAATGATTGTTGATCTCAAACTTATAGTAGCCTAACTATGACACTTATTATTGTAGGATCGTGAATATTATGTTGTTTGATGATTCGGGTGGTCTAGGATTATGATGATATAAGAAAGCCATTAGAGAGATGAAGAGAGTAGAGAGGATGTTTCTTGATAGAGAGTTGCAATACAAAAATGAAAGGTTAGATTCAAGAAAAGCACCACCCTTCCCTTAGTGGGAAGGGTATTTATAGTTACAAACAAATACGTCCTCCTGTCGGACTGTGGATTAGGCATACAGTGGGTAAAGACCCGTCCTTCCTCCACGGTGTTACACTAGACTAATCTACGCTACAAACTAACTAATTAACTACTAAACAACGTAAATAACTACAAGTCTACGAGCTAACTTATGCTAGATAATATTTGGGGTGACCAACTCTTCACAATGGAATTTCCAATTCCTAACAATCTCCCCATAAGGGAGGTCACCCCATGTTTTACATTTTGAATCCTAGAATTCTATTTAATCTTCACTCTTGAGCTCGTAGACTTTAATTCTTCAACATCTGCATCTTTGTGCTTTAGCAGTGATTCTTTAAATTCCGATTACTTTGTTCTTTAAGTGGAGGCCTTTAACTGATCCACATTTTTTATGATCTTTGAGCTTTCATTGAGATCATCAGCCACAGTAAATCTCTGGATCACACTTTGTTGTGTTGCCATCATGTGATGTTGTGACTTTTGGACCGACATGCTCACACTTTCAGGATCATGACATCTTTCCATCAGAGTAGCGGAAGCTTTACTGGTTCATGATATTTGCAGCAGCGTAGCAGAAGCATAGTATATAAAAATATCAGAGCCAGGTTATGTGGATATGCACTAGTCATGATTTCTTCAATTAAGTGTGGATGCTGTGAGCATGCGGCTTTGGATTGACTTCTCAATTCTGATCAGCTGCAACCTTTCAAATGTACCTGCAAACAACAGTTAGCAATAAAACACACGAAAGTGTCTTTGATCACTTTCGTTGAATTGAGGTACACGGCCCACAGTTCCCCGTTGATCAGTACAAGTACTGCCTGTGATCAGGTAGAATTCCGAAGAATCTCCTTGATAGGGTTTCGCAGCTGCTCTAGCCGTTCTCAAACCGGAACGTCTCAAAGAAGACAACACGGAGTGAGTGAACCAGCGAATTGAGATTCACTGATTGATGAAAAATTGATTTGAAAACAATCGCGTATTTCTTGAAGAAAGAGTTTTGCAATACGACGAAGGTTTTATGAGAAAGATCAATTTTCAATCATAAATACTTTTTTGTATTTGAAAAGAGTACACATTCGATGTGCTAGATAAAAGAAGAGATTCGCACATCGAACGGTTTTTCCAAAAGTATTTTTTCAATCAGAGATACTTTTTGTGTTTGAAAACATGAATACACATTCGATGTGCTAGAGAAAAGAAGATTTGCACATCGAACGGTTTTTCCAAAAGTATTCGTCAATTCATTTCCTGGACCAAGGTTGATTCAAGAGTGAATCGCCCCATTGTTTCTATCCAGTTGTCACAAGTTTGATCTTTAGAAAAGATCTCACATGTCACCCACCAAGAGCTTGTTTGATGTTGGCTCTAGAAGGATTTCCATCTTCATCGTGAATATCTTTACACATCACTCGGATGTTCTGGCAATACCACAAGGATAATGCGTAGGACTCTCAATATATACTTACTTTCCACATTGTGTGAAACAGCAAGTCTTCATTATTTTTGTGTCCTAATGAGATATTGTGAATGATCTCTTGGCTCTAGACTCAATTGTGCACATTTGGTTTCATATGCCGGAGACTAGGGAGAGGGTCTCCTTCTTCAATATCAACTATCTCTAAGAGAAAGTCGATAGATTATGTAGGTTTCCCGTGATTATGAAACAAGCCCTTTTAAGAGGAACTTGAGTAGCTTGGGAAGTTAGTGCAGTGCGTCACTGGGTCCATGACGTCTTGTCTTCAATACCAGTGTTACCTTAGTAACCACCAGTAGCATATGTATTGAACCCGGTTTCTGCCCTAAGGTTGAATTATTGGAGGGCTATTTCTTTTCACCCTTTTTCACATTCATTTCTTTTTCATTCTTCAACCCCTTCAGTGCTTACCGAGACTTCATAACTAGAACCTTGTTGGGTTTATTCCAGTTCTAGATCTATCTCAGTCCGCACTCTTCCCGTATTCTCAATTTTCTCCTTTTTTCATCATACCTAAGGACTTCTACACTATCTAGTGGATTGTCCCAGGGTAGATCCCTCCGGCTCTGGCTGGTCGGTCTTTTGGTACTGTTCTTTCCTTCTCGAAACCAATTGAAAAATCATTTGGAAAATCAATCAAGGTACTTGTGATATAAAATCAAAGCATTTTGTACCTTAATTGTTTTGATCATTTTAGAAATGCTCCCCCTTAACATGTGCATATGATTATGAAATTGTTTAGCACATGGAGGCAAGAGTTCTTTTGAAATAATTTCTTTGATCACAATTTCCTTAGAAAAAGCCTTTTGATTTTCTTGGTAAATTCTCCCCCTCAATATGTGCGTTGGATATTTGAAAATCATTTTGCACATAGAGGCAAGAGTTTTTGAAGTACTTTTCACGACTGCCAATAGAAACCATTCGCTCCCCCTCAATATGTGCATCGATATATGAAAGAGTTTAGCACATATTAGAGAGAACTTGCACTTTGAATCAAATCTCAAGATCAAATTTCATATTAAATCACAAATTCTTCCCCGATCAAAAATATCAAACCCTTTGAGATTTTAGATCCCAAGTGATTTAATAAGGTTTGGAAAATATGGGAGAATATGTGGCCATGTTTAAATACTCTTCTGGTTTTTGGTTAAATGCTCCTCCACAATCATGTGCATTATGTATTTGGAATCGTTTGGCACATGAAGGAAAGAGTGTTTTTGAAACAATCACCCTTTTAAAACCGATTTGAGATTTAAATCACGATCTCTCCCCCGATCAAAAATTTCAAACCAATTGAGATTTTGGATCCCGATTGATTTAAATCATTTGGAAAATTTTGGGGAAAGACGTGGCAAGATTTAATTTTGAAAAATGATTGAAATGGACCAATTTAGACAATAAAGATTGTTAGTGTCGGTATGATAGTTTTAAAAGATCTTTAAGTAAAATAAAACAATTTCACAATCAAACAAGAACAGAAAAAAATTTGATTTTGAAAGATCTTTGTGATTTAAAGAAAATCATACCATGACATAACATTAAATCTTTAGATCACCACTTTAATTCGTACAAGCCGGACTTGATAGATGAAATATCGTTTGAAAATATTTTATTTTAAATCACTCTCCCCCTCAATCGATGACCGTAGTCGATGATTGAGTGACTTAAGATTTGATAAAATGAAGTCCGGTGATTTTCAAAATTTAGTCCAATTTATTTTCAAAACCAATATTTTTCCATTTTTCAAAACAATATTATTCAAAAATTGTTTAAAAAATGGTATCATTCACTACTTTTCATGCACAAGATACGTAAGGTGGTGTAGAAGCTGCTTCTGTTGTTGCTGTAGGGCTGGAAGAAACCATCTGCAGATGCAGTGAGACATCTGACGTTGCATTTTTCATGCCAACTTTCTATAGAGGTCAAATTAAGCTCCGTTTCTTCATTTGTCAACTCAAGATATAGTTACCCTTTCCTTTCGGCATCCAATCATCTTTTATTGTGGGATCCGGATCGGGAACATTCTTATGACCATGTTATCTGCATACATTAGTCAACCCAAACAGATATATGGTGGTCGACAACACCCAAACAGCAATCGACTAATAAAAGTCAATTCAACATATCAATCAGATCATGTAAAGGCATGAGAATAATGTATTCATCAAACTCTAATCATCTAATCCTAACAATCATATCCTAGGCACCTAGTCCTTCAACGTAGGTTAACATCATTTTCAGTTAAGCATATAGGATAATTAGATGAGCTCGTTAGATGAAATAGATTTGAAAACATTCTCCCCCTCAATCAATGACTTATTTTCTGAAAAGTTTAAAAGCGTTGAAGTCATTGATTGAGTTTTCAATTTTTACGAAAACTCTGAATCTAATTGATTTTCAAGCAACTCATTTTCCACCAATTTTGAAAACAACAAATATGTTTCCGAAGAATTTATATAAGGAAAAACATTTGTGTAGGAACAGCAGTCCTTCGACATACTTTCCTCAATTAGTTTTTAGGATAAGTGCACGAAATATTTGAAAATTGGTTTAGCGCAGCACTTTCCTTTCTTGAAGAGCGGGTTGCTATCTGAAATAATAGCAAACCATGGTTTAAGTGTGGGTTACAGTCTGAAGTAACAAACCATTATTTGACGCCCGGGTTACAGTCTGAAATAACTATAAGCCATATTTTTAGACATGTTTTGGAAAAAGAATATTTACACCTCCTGCTCGAACTTCATCTATGGTCCCGTGCCATTATTGAATGACATTTCTAAGACCGCAAATGTTATCGATACCAGAAGACATGTCTTTGAAAAACAATATTTTTGGTATTTTTCAAATTTTCTAATTTTTATGGGTTTTTGTTGGTTTTATATTTTTGTATTTTGTTTTTCTGATAGATATATACAAAGATAGATTAGATGATATAGTTTAAGAAGGTGATGATACGAGTACCGAGATAAGGATATCGAGCCGCCCCGTTGTAGAAGATAAAAGTCATCATCCCTAAAACATTCACCACCAAAGCTTCCGAGGCTCTTGTATTGAAGAAAGAAATTGAACCATATGAAAGTGAGACTTTGGCAGCTTCCCCCCAAACCGAAAATACTTTAGCTGAGCAGATTCAAAGCTTTCTTTCAAGCTTCCCTTAGCCAGGTGCACAAAGAAGCACACCATTATCATCGATCTTGCTGCTCCTTTTAAGAATGATCATTGATTCTTCGTTCGGGGTTATATCATCAACAAGAACAGCAACGTATCATCCCACTCATAAATAATCTTCTCACATTTCATAACCACTGAAGTCTGAAGCAATCCATTCCAAAAGGTGTCAAGAGACCACTTCCCCCAAGTAGTTGAATTGATGCAGTCAGTCTCTTTGTATATTGTTCAAGAACTCTCCCGAATACACATCATGAGGGAAATGAAAACACCTCCCCAATATTCACATTTTTCTTCCCTGATGATCGTGTATGAAGCTCAAGAACCCGAAGTACACCAATACCCAAGAACTCTCCCGAATACACATCATGAGGGGAATGAAAACACCTCCACAATGTTCACATTTTTCTTCCCTGATGATCGTGTATGAAGCTCAAGAATCCGAAGTACACACATTCCCAAAGAGAGAATAACTGATAACACCTCCCTCATGTTACACATTTATCTCCCCTGAATATGTCATACTTGTGTACCTCTTTTATCTTCAGAAACTTTCTCTAACATCACTTCCCCCACGTAGTTGGAATAATAACACTAAAAGCCTTGATGAGTAAAACCTTGAGTTTCTCTGCGGTCATGACATTTGTCTTCCCGGGATATCTTCAATCACTTAGAAGAATTAATTTCATCAAGTTTACTCACTTTGTGTTTAGATGTGTGTCTCCTTCCCCCTTGCTGGTTTTGACACTTCAGAATCAACAACATCTTATCTGCCCAAATACTTGAAATCTTTTTGAGAGGACCACTTTTAATCTTTGTGAGAATCAACTTGCTGAAGAATATGAGCAAGTCTAATTGGGGATTAAATCTGACATTTCACTCTCCCCCAATTAGTGCTCTCCCCTAAACCGACAATATGTTTGATAAATGCCCAGATTAAGAAGAAGTCTTTAGATAATCAAATGCAACTCGTCTTTAGTCTTCTAACATGCAGCAAAAAATGTAGAACCGACTGTAGACTCGACCTTCTTCAAGATTGTCCAATTGGGGAATAGAAAGTCAACATCTTCAACTCACCAAATGCATTCCCGTTAACTTACAAATAGCAGAACCCCTTAACCCAAATCCCTCCCAATCAAACAAGAACAGAAAGATGTTCATCAAGGAAATCCGCCTCGCAACTGGAAGCACTTTGTCATTAATCATATCAGCCCGTGATAAGATGTCAACCAGCGGCTCTTAGAAGAAAACTCCATTTGAAGATGACCCGATAAGAAGAAGCTCGGTTCTTACATGAGTTTGGAGCCGTTTGACCATTTATTCTCAGAAACCAATCAACCATGCAGTAAATTCACACTTCTTCTCCCCCTCAAGAATTGGATACGAAGTTGCCATTCTTGATTTAATAAGTGAAAATCATCCAAATGCATTCTATTCACACTTCTCCCCCTCAAAGGTAGCATATGATGTCGCCATCGTCATTATAATTGAGCAAGTGGAATAAGAAAACAATCAACGGTAGCCCGGTTCACTTGATAATTGAATGCACATGGAAAAAGCATGAAGCATGTTGATGAGAATGGTCATAATAAGAAGATTTCTCTTCTTCCGAAGATAAAGCGCACTGAGACATACACTTTTCTTTTCTTTAGAGAACGAGGCTTGAACTGTTGTGTTCAAACGTCATTATCTCTCTCTTTTCATCTTCACTTGGCAAACTTGTAATCAATCCCATTATCATTCTGTAGGCTCTTTGTTGTGACAACTGATGGAGAAAACCCAATATGATGAATTTGACCCTGAAGTAAACTAACCCGAATTCGTGACTTAAACTTGCACATGTGTAACAAAGAGCGGTGCCAACAGTTCATGCCCCATTGAATCTCTAAGTACTCTATACTCTTCAACCAACCAACCATCAAGTATAATACGTACATCACCTCTTGAAAATCCACAATTGAATGTGACACTGAGCACTACAACATAACTCCTTAAAGTGATAGTTATTTTGTGGTGGTAAGAGCCCAATTCCCCCAAGTAGTAAAAGAAAAGGTAAAAGTCACCCAAAAATAACTAGATTTTCAAGTCTTCATTTTTTATAATAAGCTCGAACAAGGATCTTGAAGAATCTTCATCCAACCATCCCCGATACCTTCCGATACTAAGTACACTCGCCCGTGATATTTCACTTCAACCTCAAATAAATAATAGTGAATTAACCCCGTTGTCACATCTTCTGGTTAAAAGCTCACATCTAGCCTCCTTTGAGGTTTTAAGTGAACTATGATAATGGTTTTCATCCCTACCATGGTTAAAAGCACATTACCTCGTAAAACCATGTAATAACCAAACTGCCATGACGAATATCCAAACACACATCCAATTCATGAAGTACACCCTTTTTATCCCTTCTTCGAAGTAGAAACCGTAGCACCAGCATCAGAAGAGATCCCGAAATACACTTTCCTTTCTCCAGGATGGTTCCATCATCACGGGATTTTACAATTCTATGGTTTAAACCGAGAAATAGTTTCTTTCGCGGGATTTTACAAAACCAAGAATAAACCGTAAGATAGATCCGGAAATGCACTTAACAATTACCAGGATGTTTCCATTGTCATGGGATTTTACAAATTTATGATTTAAACCGAGAAATAGTTTCTTTCGCGGGATTTTACAAAATCAAGACTAAACTGTAAACAATGTTAGTTGGAACGTGTTATGACAACTTTGGTTTCGGTGAATATCTGTTTTAGAGGAACATGCAGCGGTTCTTCAACGGTCCATAATCCAACATCAAAAATTCTTCCCCCATATGTAGATAACTTCACAAACCATACTAAGTCGAGTAGTATACATTACTTCCCCCCGAGGTTGACCGTGTAACATCAAAGTACACGATTCTCCCCCATGATGGTTTTGAACTTTCGGAAGCATCATAATGTGTACGACCTTTTGCACGAGAAGTTCTTGTCATAAGCAAACATCTTGAAAAGTCATGACTGACGCTGAAGATACTTGAAAGATTTTGCTTAGACTGTGAAGTATCATTGACATTCTGTGGCGTCGAATATTCCATGAGAATTGCTGATCACATCTCATCCAATAAACATTTCGGTAAACACATCTTCCACATATTCTGTCGGCTAATGTTGTGACTACTTGGTGAAGTAAACCCGATATACCAGATTTGAACATGAAGTAAAATTCCCAGATTTGTTAATTAAACTTGTACTAGTCCTCGTGAAAAAGAAATGGTTTACCCAATGTACAAAACCTCTTGACGTATCCTCAACTACGTGAGACACCGAAGTGATAGTTACGTTGTGGGTTAAGAGAGAATCACAAAAGTAACTAAATAGCCAAGTCTTTATCACATCTAATAACGCCCAAACAAGTCATCTTCGCGGAAGGGTAGAAAGAAAGAAGACGAAATAAGTAAACGCCCCCTGAAAAACCTCACTTCAAATCCCAATGAGAAATGTCGTACAAACAACCCCGTAGACAGCATTGTTCAACCATCAATTCAAGTCGTGACATAATATTTTTCGTGAAAATGTATACACCAAAGTATCAAACCTCATAACACAACGAATCTCATCATCAAATCCCATCATCATCAATTCTCTTCAACAAATCTCATTTTATCCAAGTCTCATAAAGTCCAAATCTCACACAATCTCAAATTATCAAATTACAACTCGTAGCCCATAAATTATCATAAACCATAAATCCAAATTCACGAGTATGTACCAATATCCAATGAACGTCCGGTCTATAAATATATCCAATATCACACAACCCGATCCAATTTAGCATAAAATGACTCGGTCCATAAAATGTAACAATTCAACAGCGGCCAATGAAAAAATTCAGATCCAATACATTACCACATATTTCATCTCGGTTCAAAGCATTAGCACAATTCAATAACCCATCATACTCCAATATCCGATTCACCAAATAATAAGCCCAATAGAAATCTAACTAAAACATTCGGTCCATCATACACCAAATGAAATCAAATTCACGCGAAGACTTGATTATTTATGGAATGACAAAGCCCAAATATGACAAAGCCCGATTATTTGGTGATAGACTTGATTAGCCCATGAAGAAATGGAAGATACACAATCCAATAAACAAGTTACTTTCACGCCTGTCCAAGCCCATGATGAAACAAGCTGGTACCCTAATTTTCGGTGGTTAAAAACGCTTCCAAATACACTTGCTCCTAATAATACTCCAACCCTAATTACTATCACACAAAAAACGCAACCTCCACTCATTTCTCATGTATCAAGTCGAAAGACAAATTAATCTCAGATTCAACAAACAAACCCTATAATCTCTCAACAAAATCCGCCCCCATTTCCTGAATATGCATAACGTTCCAACGTCTCTCACTCACGAATCTTTAGTGTCTTATATATGCCCACCATGAAATCGCCACAAGGATGGTATGAGCCGTGCATAAATGCCATAGGGATGGCTTGATATTATGAAGCGGCTACGAGATCTAAACCACAGACTGAAGGTAAGATAAGTATAGGATTAAGTCGTATGTGAATTGTTTTTAAATGACCTTAAGAAAAATGAGTTAACATCAATTGTTAATATCATTTCTTAGTTCGTATATTAAAGATGGTTGGATTTATGATGAGATTCGTTCACTGATTGGCCTCCAAACAGTCAAGTTTAATCACACAAGCTAACCACTTGTGAATGGTCAACCGTAACAAACTTAAAACAGCTCAGAAGCAAATGCAATTTAGATCAGAGGAATATAGTGGATTCCTGGGTCGTTAAGTCCCACGGAGGATGAATTGGTGTTTAACACAGACAGATGTCGAATAATCACTAAGGATAGTGATCAGTAAGGATTTTAAGTTATTTATACCTAAAGAAAAGTTTTGTAAATTACAGGGGCTTAAATGCAAATTAAAGAAAATTAAAAAGTTAAAATATATTAAATAAATGCTATCACTATTTTTAAAATCGATTAACGTTTAAAATCTAAAACGTACGTTTAAATAAAATTACGTAAACGTACAAAATAAAACGTGAGTTTTAAGAAATAAAAGGTCTACAAATATGAAAATGATATTTTTACAATCCTAATAATAAAAGAAAATTATTAGAAAAAGAAAATTATTTTTACAACTATTTATTTAATTATTATTAATTAAAAACTATTTATTAAGTATTTAAAATGCACTAAAATATAAGAAAATACAAAATTAACCTAGAAAAATGAAATTATAACTTAGAAAAATCTAAAATATGATAAAACTTGTTTTAAAACTGAAAATATATATTTTAGAGTTTTTATGTATTTATTATTAATTTAAAACTATTTAAAACTAATTAAAATGCTAGAAAATACTATTTAAACCAAGAAAATTATGGAAAAATATTTTTTTGGCTTTTTATATTTATCTTAATCTAGGAAAATTGAAAACATATTTTTTTAAACTTTTTCTGATTTATTTGTATTAAAAGCTATTTAAAAAGAATTAAAAACTAGTTTTAAATAAGGAAAAATACTAAACAGTGTTGGAAAAATCTGAAAATTCAGGAAAATACTAAAATATAATTCTTAATCTATGAAAAATATAAAAACATATGCTTATGTTTGAGAATATGAGGCTGCAGTGAAACTGCTTATTAATAAGCACTTCAAAATAAGCCAAAGTCCACAAATGGACACCAAATAATCACAGAAGCTAGGTTATGCTATAATTACTTAATACTAACCTATTCCAACTATCCTAAACCTCTGAAAAGCAGTTTAAGCTAAGAATTAAGCAAAGCATAAACTAGTTTTATTTCAGAAATGGGACAAAATTATGGCTGATCTAGGAGTGGGGTCCACAGAGCTTAAGCTCAAAAGCTTGACTGAAACTGATAGTCAGCTGGGTGGTGAGTGCTATGGAACCAAGAACCACCACTGGGGTCCACTGATGTGGCCTGTGGGACCCACCAAAGTGGTGGTGATGGCCACTGTTGTGGAGGTGCAAGGTTGCACAGGACATGTTTTTTAGAAGGGGTTCAAAAGAAGCAAAGAAATAAGCAGTTAATAAGCTAAGTGGGAGAGAGCTACTATTTTTCTAATTTAGTTAAGCAGTTAAACTTTAATATCCCAAAGGCTTAAGTCCTAAATCCTAATGATAAGATCACAGTGAAATTGTAAAGTTTATTCAAAAACTGCATTTAGGAAATTTTGACTTTTTGAATTAAGAAACAGTTTGACTTTGATGAACTTATGATTGATTCTATGGACTTATTATGTTGTATTAAGCTGTTGTGAAATGAATTTAAGCTAAAGTACCTAGTTATAAACAACTTTAATGAATTTCACACTAAAAATTCCAACAGTTAACTGTTAAAGGTAGATTAAATATGTTTTTGACTTTTATACTAATGAGGACTAAAATTTATGTTTTTGACTTCAATCTCTGGCATCCTCTCCATGGCATTTTTTATTTTCTCACTATTTTTTCTTGATTTTTGTGAATTTTTCTGTTTTAACTACAAACTGATTTTTTTTTTCTGAAAGCTTATACAAGCTTTGTAAGGAGCTTATAAGAGCTTTAAAGTTCATAAACAACACTAATAACAACCTTCAAATATTTTGAGAATTCGAACTTGTAAATAAGCATAAACTGAATTTGTAAACCTTAACTGAAATTAACACTGAAAATAAGTTTTTATTACAATAAGATAACTTAACAAAAAGCTTGAAAGCTTTGAAATACACTGGAACTTGAAAAATTAACTAAAACGTCATATCCTAAACTAAATTACACTACTTGGTCTTTTTACACTGCTTCTTTTCCCATTTATAATGATACTTTAGGTTCCTTGTCGACCTCTGAGTGTTTCCCACCATTCTTGAGCCGTTGGATCATTCCAAATCATCTAATACGTGCACTTGGCACTTTTGGCGGGAAAAAGTCATAGAGTTGGTTTCTGCATTAATTGAGGTTTGGTGTATGTGGAGGTGGAGGGACAGCTGGGGAAGAGTGTATAAGGGTAGTGGTGAGGTGGAAAGGTGGTGAAAACCACCTGGTATTGGGTTAACAGGTGTGGAGGAGAAGGTACTACAGTAGTGGCGGTTTTTTCATTTTAAATATTGGGCCGGGTTATGGGTAATGGACTGGGTTGGACTGGATTTGGATTTGGTGTTTAGTATTTAGGTCCGTTTGGTTTAAATAAGCACAAGGACCATATATGTAATATTTTGAAACTGAAGGACTGATCTTGCAACTTATTCAAACTTATCACAAGGGCTAAAATTGTAACATGGGAATAGTACAAGGACTAATATTGCATAAAATTCAATTTTTATAAGTCCAAGGACCAAAATTGTCAACTTTGATATTCTAGGGACCAAACTTGTAATTTTTCCAAAGTTCACCATAAGGACCAATTTTGTCATATTTGAATAGTACAAGGTTTATTTTTGATAAATTTCCATTTTTAAATTCACCAAGGACTATATTTGACATTTTCCAAACTTGAGGGACTAAAGTTGTCATTTTGTAAATTTTAAACTTCAAAGGTTTTATTTTGACAACTTTTGAATCCCATGGACCTTAAATGACATTTTACAAGTTTTTGAATTACCAGGGACTAGTTTTGACAATTTTTGAAACTTGGGGGACTAAAACTGCCAATTATGCAAACTTGATACATTTTTCATCTGATTTTGGTATTTTTGCATTTAAAACACATAAAACACTTGTTTGTGATATTTTATCATTTTGATGCATTTCTGAGTGTTTTCAGATGTTTTTGGCATTCTAAACAGTATAAAAATGATGAGTATTTAGACACTCATCAATCCCCCACACTAAGATATTGCTAGTCCCTAGCAATGATTTGAGAAAACTTAATGGATTTCATCTCTTTACCAAAAGCCATTACTTCTGGAGTAGCCAATTGTTTCAGTTCAAGTAAGAACCTTGGTACAATGATAACCAAATGATTTTGAGCAAATCATAAGCTGTAAACGGATTTGATTTGTCTTTACCAGAAGCCGTTTGCTTCTGGACTAGCCAACTCTTAGATAAAATATCTTTGGTGAGCCGATTACCAATTATGGATTTCCCACTGCCTTTACCACAAGCCATAAACTTGCGGGCTAGCCAACTTTTCACTAGTTAAAGATATGGTGAGCTGAACACCATACAATTTTGGGCAAATTGCAAGCCATAAACGGATTTGAGATATCTTTACCAAGAGCCGTTTGCTCCTGGATTAGCCAATCCTTATGTGGGTTAGACATGGTGGACTGATTACCATTTATTGTGTTTAGTACATAGTACTTCCACTAAAAAAAATTTTAAAATTTGGCCATTTTGGGGGAAAAGGGACTAAAAGGGTACATTTATGATCAAATACGCCAGAATTTCCCCCCACACTTAGAAATGAATATTGTCCTCAATATTCAAAGTATCGGCTGTTATGCCGAAACTTAGAACGTAAAAAGATAACATTATTAGCTAAGTGTAAAAACACAACAATTATTCTCTTTTTTAATATTTACAATTTTTATTATTTTATTTATTATTTATTTATTTATTTATTTATTTATTTATTTTTTCAACATATATACAACATGTGGGGCAACTCCCCCACACTAAGGTGGTACACACGGGTGAAAACTCATGTTTAACTACTGTTTTTGATTACCAAGTCGCTAGCTTGACTCGACCCCGAATTCATTTGTTCATGGGGAAGTAAGTGGAAGAGATAATCTCCATCGGACTTTCATTCAAGATGTTTGTATAAACATTGAAGTACGTGAAAGTTCCACACCGATGAGATATAGAGAGAACCGGCTCAAAAATGATAAATGAAAATGCCGGGGTCAAAGATAATGTCTTCATTCCCGAAGGAGTGAAGAACAGGAGAAGCCACGGGATAGGTGAAGAAGAGAAAGAAAGTCATGATAAAAATCTTGACTAACTCATCATCACCCACAGGAGAATTCATAATAGCATGAATCTCATCATTTAAGCTCAATTGGTCTAGACATATCCCGGGTGTGTCTAGATCAAAGTAGAAGCTATCATACTCCGGTGGAGATATGATATGAGTGAGTTCACAGGAGAACTCCTCGAAGGTGAATGAATCATATTCTGGTTTGATGTGAGTGAGTTCATTGGTGAACTCTTCAAAAGTAAATGATTCATAATCAGGGAGAGAATTATGAAAATGGGAAGTGGTATTACCACTAATTTTCTCTCCCATCTGATCAAAACAGAAGGCTTCCATTTCCAGAATAGAATCATCGGAAAAAATGTCACTATCCTTTATGGGGATAGGAGATGAAATGGGTTTTTCTTTGAAAGCCTCGATTTTAGAAATGAGAAGACTGACATTTAATAATGTTGCTCGAAGAGCTTCATCTTTGATTTCAGTGTCAATTTCTTCATCATTCTCTTCTTCTAAGCTGACTAGCTCAGAAGGTAATTCCTCCATATAACTGATGTCTCCACAAGATAACGAATCGTCATCATTAGAATCGGAGCACATCTCAACATGATTACTTTGGAAGACAAGAGGAGTAGGGATATCACACAAATGCTCGAGAATTCCCTGTGACTCTCTAGGGATTGGGACAAGGTTCTCGACACTAGACTTTATGAATTCGTCCGGTTCCTCTTCAGGAACAGTGTCAAGAAGCTCATCCCCCATGTTCAAAGAGTGAGTGTGAACCTCGGGTGTGATAGCAGTTGTTTGAAAATGAATCTCAACTGCTGGAATATCAACTGATGAACTTGATGAATCAAGTGTATCATCATCATCACTATCATCAGGAATAAAACGAATTGAGAGCTAGATCTGGCTGCTTTTTCTTTTGCAATTGATTTCCTAACAGATTTTTCAAAGGCAATTTGGGAATTTATTTTAGCAGCCTGCTCTTCAGCTAGCAATTCTTCCATTGATTTCTCATGTGAATTTTGAATGACGGGACATTGTGGGAGTGGAGATTTGTCAAAACCGGAAGGTTGACATTGATAATCATCATGAGGACCCCCACAATATACACAAGAAAAACTGGGAACATTATGAAATGTTGTCTTACTCAACTCCTCAGTTCTTTTCACTGACTCCAGAAGCTCTAGATAAGTGTCTTGTTGGGCTTGCTGAGGAGTTTGAGTCATTTGGCACTGTGGAGGTTGGTCTTGATAAGGATAGTCGTAATTGTTATAAGGAAATGGATTCCCTGTTTGACAATCAGAGCTGAAATGGGAACCTCCACAGTTCTCACAACAGTAAAACTGTTGAGCCTGGATTGGTGAATCATATGGATATTGGTCATAACCAAAGTTCTGAGCATCACCGGAAAACTGTTCATAGACAATCGTGTTTCCGGATTGACATTCAAATCCTTGGTGAGGACCTCCACAAAATTCATAGCAGTTATGTTGATTATATGAAGATAAGTCGGGCTGTGGTGGGTAATTGGAAAAATTTGAGTGGTCGTTAAATGAGTTCGGATTAGGATCATAATCAAATGAATTCCTCGAACCACAAAACAAACAACTCCCGTTCCGAATATCATTACCACACTGTACACACGTACACCAGCGACAGGGTGAACCAAAAAGAGGCTCACCACAACCGACACAAGGAATAAACGATTCTATTTGAGAGTTATGAGAAGGAATCGGTTCATTCAAAGAATCAACAAAACCAACATGGTGATCTGAATGACTATTAAGATTCGAAGAACATTTTGAAAAATCCGGAGGTGGGACACGTGGTGTGCTCTGAGAGCTAGCAATTTCCACCACTTCCGTTATGGTCTCCGGTTCTGGTTCTTGAGAAACGTGAAGATTAGGCAAGTCATTCTTGCTAGTCATCGGTCTAAATTCTGCATGATTTCTTCTAACCGTAAATTGTGAAAGTGTAGGATCAATTTTAGACGGCTTAGGAGCAATCGAGGGGTTAGATCTTTGGATAACCGTAGGTTGGACGTATTTAGCACCTCCATTATCAGAGGGAAGTACCTGGTCCTTTGTCACCCTGGTTTCTCGTTCCATTTCCCTACGCAGAATTAATGGATCATTACGAACAACACGAACTCTAGACATTTTTGACAAAGTAGGAAGTTTTTCAACTTCGTTCCAGAATTCGTCGTAGTCGAGAGATTCCATGAGAATAGAAGAAGTTAGAATCAAATGGATAGAGGGTAAAGGAATAAAGAATAAAAAAGGGTAAGAGGTTAAAGATGAATATTTTTGGATTTTTTGGATAAATATTTTGTAAAAACAAAGAATGAAAATATTTTTGGTGTTGTTAACACTTTAGGAAAAGTGTTAATGAACTTTTTGATTTTGATTAACTTTACAAAAAAAAACTGTTTACAAACGGTGGTATATGTGCAAGTACGGGTCTGAAAATGCTTAAAACACGCTTACAGCCTCCCCGGCAGCGGCGCCAAAATTTGATTGGGTCCAAACCATCAAGTTTAATCACACAAGCTAGCCACTTGTGAATGGCCAACCGTAACAAACTTAAAACAGCCTGGAACCAAATGCAATTTAGATCAGAGGAATATAGTGGATTCCTGGGTCGTTAAGTCCCACGGAGGATGAATTGGTGTTTAACATAGACAGATGTCGAATAATCACTAAGGATAGTGATCAGTAAGGATTTTGAGTTATTTATACCTAAAGAAAAGTTTTGTAAATTACAGGGGATTAAATGCAAATTAAAGAAAATTAAAAAGTTAAAATATATTAAATAAATGCTATCACTATTTTTAAAATCGATTAACGTTTAAAATCTAAAACGTACGTTTAAATAAAATTACGTAAACGTACAAAATAAAACGTGAGTTTTAAGAAATAAAAGTTCTACAAATATGAAAATGATATTTTTACAATCCTAATAATAAAAGAAAATTATTAGAAAAAGAAAATTATTTTTACAACTATTTATTTAATTATTATTAATTAAAAACTATTTATTAAGTATTTAAAATGCACTAAAATATAAGAAAATACAAAATTAACCTAGAAAAATGAAATTATAACTTAGAAAAATCTAAAATATGATAAAACTTGTTTTAAAACTGAAAATATATTTTTTAGAGTTTTTATGTATTTATTATTAATTTAAAACTATTTAAAACTAATTAAAATGATAGAAAATACTATTTAAACCAAGAAAATTATGGAAAAATATTTTTTTGGCTTTTTATATTTATCTTAATCTAGGAAAATTGAAAACATATTTTTTTAAACTTTTTCTGATTTATTTGTATTAAAAGCTATTTAAAAAGAATTAAAAACTAGTTTTAAATAAGGAAAAATACTAAACAGTGTTGGAAAAATCTGAAAAATTCAGGAAAATACTAAAATATAATTCTTAATCTATGAAAAATATAAGAACATATGCTTATGTTTGAGAATATGAGGCTGCAGTGAAACTGCTTATTAATAAGCACTTCAAAATAAGCCAAAGTCCACAAATGAACACCAAATAATCACAGAAGCTAGGTTATGCTATAATTACTTAATACTAACCTATTCCAACTATCCTAAACCTCTGAAAAGCAGTTTAAGCTAAGAATTAAGCAAAGCATAAACTAGTTTTATTTCAGAAATGGGACAAAATTATGGCTGATCTAGGAGTGGGGTCCACAGAGCTTAAGCTCAAAAGCTTGACTGAAACTGATAGTCAGCTGGGTGGTGAGTGCTATGGAACCAAGAACCACCACTGGGGTCCACTGATGTGGCCTGTGGGACCCACCAAAGTGGTGGTGATGGCCACTGTTGTGGAGGTGCAAGGCTGCACAGGACATGTTTTTGAGAAGGGGTTCAAAAGAAGCAAAGAAATAAGCAGTTAATAAGCTAAGTGGGAGAGAGCTACTATTTTTCTAATTTAGTTAAGCAGTTAAACTTTAATATCCCAAAGGCTTAAGTCCTAAATCCTAATGATAAGATCACAGTGAAATTGTAAAGTTTATTCAAAAACTGCATTTAGGAAATTTTGACTTTTTGAATTAAGAAACAGTTTGACTTTGATGAACTTATGATTGATTCTATGGACTTATTATGTTGTATTAAGCTGTTATGAAATGAATTTAAGCTAAAGTACCTAGTTATAAACAACTTTAATGAATTTCACACTAAAAATTCCAACAGTTAACTGTTAAAGGTAGATTAAAGATGTTTTTGACTTTTATACTAATGAGGACTAAAATTTATGCTTTGACTGAGCTTTTAAACACTAAAGGGACATGAAACAACAACAAGCAATGTCACAAATGCACTCTAACAGGCTTGACTTAGCAAATCCAAACACCCCTTTTAGAAACAGTTGTGAAGCATTAAGAACTAAAACAAGTTTTTAAACTGATAAATCTACTAATTAATCTTGTAATAACTATATTTAAACAGGTTTAAACCAAAATTAACAGGTGTTAAGGTCTTATACTAGAAAATGTAAAAATCAAGAAAATAGCTTACAAGATGAGATTTAAGCATAAAACAGGGAACCAATGACTGAGATCACAGCCTATAGCTTTCCACAAAGCTCTATACCCAAAAGAAATCCAAATTCAACCTTGCTTCAATCTCTGGCATCCTCTCCATGGCATTTTTTATTTTCTCACTATTTTTTCTTGATTTTTGTGAATTTTTCTGTTTTAACTACAAACTGATTTTTTTTTTCTGAAAGCTTATACAAGCTTTGTAAGGAGCTTATAAGAGCTTTAAAGTTCATAAACAACACTAATAACAACCTTCAAATATTTTGAGAATTCGAACTTGTAAATAAGCATAAACTGAATTTGTAAACCTTAACTGAAATTAACACTGAAAATAAGTTTTTATTACAATAAGATAACTTAACAAAAAGCTTGAAAGCTTTGAAATACACTGGAACTTGAAAAATTAACTAAAACGTCACATCCTAAACTAAATTACACTACTTGGTCTTTTTACACTGCTTCTTTTCCCATTTATAATGATACTTTAGGTTCCTTGTCGACCTCTGAGTGTTTCCCACCATTCTTGAGCCGTTGGATCATTCCAAATCATCTAATACGTGCACTTGGCACTTTTGGCGGGAAAAAGTCATAGAGTTGGTTTCTGCATTAATTGAGGTTTAGTGTTTGTGGAGGTGGAGGGACAGCTGGGGAAGAGTGTATAAGGGTAGTGGTGAGGTGGAAAGGTGGTGAAAACCACCTGGTATTGGGTTAACGGGTGTGGAGGAGAAGGTGCTACAGTAGTGGCGGTTTTTTCATTTTAAATATTGGGCCGGGTTATGGGTAATGGACTGGGTTGGACTGGATTTGGATTTGGTGTTTAGTATTTAGGTCCGTTTGGTTTAAATAAGCACAAGGACCATATATGTAATATTTTGAAACTGAAGGACTGATCTTGCAACTTATTCAAACTTATCACAAGGGCTAAAATTGTAACATGGGAATAGTACAAGGACTAATATTGCATAAAAATCAATTTTTATAAGTCCAAGGACCAAAATTGTCAACTTTGATATTCTAGGGACCAAACTTGTAATTTTTCCAAAGTTCACCATAAGGACCAATTTTGTCATATTTGAATAGTACAAGGTTTATTTTTGATAAATTTCCATTTTTAAATTCACCAAGGACTATATTTGACATTTTCCAAACTTGAGGGACTAAAGTTGTCATTTTGTAAATTTTAAACTTTAAAGGTTTTATTTTGACAACTTTTAAATCCCATGGACCTTAAATGACATTTTACAAGTTTTTGAATTACCAGGGACTAGTTTTGACAATTTTTGAAACTTGGGGGACTAAAACTGCCAATTATGCAAACTTGATACATTTTTCATCTGATTTTGGTATTTTTGCATTTAAAACACATAAAACACTTGTTTGTGATATTTTTATCATTTTGATGCATTTCTGAGTGTTTTCAGATGTTTTTGGCATTCTAAACAGTATAAAAATGATGAGTATTTAGACACTCATCATTCACTTAAACAAGTTTTAAAACGATTGAGATTATGACGAATTCTGAAATCCTTTAGATGTATCCTTGTCATTTTGATTCTGAGATTTGGTCTATGATGAAAGGGGTTCACACAAACAAAGTTTTGTAGGGATTGGACACGCAATCGAACCCTTTCTGAGATCCTTATGTTATACTGATTTCGAATATGTGTGAGTCAAGATCAGTGATGATGACATTATTAGGGTTGTTTGGATCTAATATAGGTCTTGAGAAATATATACAAAACCTTGATGAAATATGAGATCTTGCATTACTTTCAGTTTTGAGTTCCAAACAGGACGATCTGTGATGAGTCTTGTAATGGTTTAGTTTAGTGGTTGAGTCGTGGGTCTTGTTGTTATGGTTTTGTGGTCATGATCTAATCTGTCCTTTCTTCTTCACCTTATCTTACAAGCCTCAATAATATTATGTCAACTCGCATAGCATTCAGTTTAGATAACACGCTTACCCAGAGTATAACAAGTCGCTTCCATTTTCATGAGTCAAGTCGCATATGACTTGTTGACTCAAAAGTCAAACAACCAACTCGCTTATGACCCAGAAACTCGCATATGACCCATAAATGTGGCAACTCGCATCATACTTTAGTTAACAACTCGCATAGGGTTCTTAGTATCTGGACATCTTATGACAAGTCGCATTTGACTTGAGTTAACTCAAAAGTCAACTCGCATTTTGATTTTAGAGACCAACTCGCTTAGAATACGGAGAATCTGGACTGTATTGAGAACAAGTCGCATAGTATTGACAAACCGGATACATGAAATCTGGACTGTTTTACACAAACAACATTGACAACTATTATACAAACTGCATCAGAATCAGATTAATAACATCAGCAGATTAGACATAAATGACCAGTAAGCAGTTTTACAAAAGCAGTTTTAACGTCACACTTAGAACCAGTAAGTTTGATCATATAAAAGCAGTTTCAACCATTAACACCAGATTCAATCAGCAGTTTAGAACACGACCAGTCAACAATGAAACTTGTTAAAAACTTTTTTAACCATGTTAAGATTAGAACAAGACCATATCAACTAGCATACAACTATAACAACAAGCTTAACCATTTCAAACTTAAGACCATATCAACAAGCATCAAACCGCATCATAGCATAAAAAAAACCGCATACAAAACCGCTCAAAGAACCATTCGAATCACCAAAAACAACAAAACCTAGGCTCTGATGGCAATTGTAGGATCGTGAATATTATGTTGTTTGATGATTCGGGTGGTCTAGGATTATGATGATATAAGAAAGCCATTAGAGAGATGAAGAGAGTAGAGAGGATGTTTCTTGAAAGAGTTTTGCAATACAAAAATGAAAGGTTAGATTCAAGAAAATCACCACCCTTCCCTTAGTGGGAAGGGTATTTATAGTTACAAACAAATACGTCCTCCTGTCGAACTGTGGATCAGGCATACAGTGGGTAAAGACCCGTCCTTCCTCCACAGTGTTACACTTGACTAATCTACGCTACAAACTAACTAATTAACTACTAAGCAACGTAAATAACTACAAGTCTACGAGCTAACTTATGCTAGATAATATTTGGGGTGACGGACTCTTCACAATGGAATTTCCAATTCCTAACAATTATAGCATGGCTTGTTGATATGTTTAGAATGCCCGTCGAGTCTATTATAGCATGACTTGTTGATATGATTAGATTGGAATGAAAACTCCTATTTTAGGATTATTGTTTAGGTTATGTCGCATTAGACAAATAAATGTTGATTGTTTAGTTTAAACAACTTTGATGTGCCCGGTAGGTGCAAGTTTTAAATTTATAAAAGGTGAATTACCAATTTTACCAATAACACATACGAGCAAGTATACTCGTCCGTTATAGCAAGATTATGAAGGTAAGTCGGGATTGTTCGCAGGGATTTGAGTGAATCAGAGCACAAGTTTGAATTAACGGAGTCTATCAAAAACATATAACAAAGCAAATAGATATAATGAAATTCAGATGATTAAAAACTACACTTGCTTAAACTAGTATCATATCATAGATTAATGTGATTGTATTAACTACTTAACATGTTGGTTGTGATAATTAGTTGAAAACTAATCTATTGTTCTTACAAGTTAAACCTTCGTCAAGATTTTAGTTCATAAAAACAAGCTTTAAGTTTAACCAATCAATTCAAGATCAATTCAAGTTTCATAAGTCTACATACATAAACTTAAACACAAAAAACATCCACTTGTTCATCAAATTGCTTAAGAAATGGTCAATAAAAAAGGTACCCGATCATAGACAAAAGGCTACAATTAATTTTCAACAACTAATCTTACGACCCTTTAGATGTTTCCAACCAATCCAATTTGATAATCAAAAAGCGTTTCTATTACAACCACACCTTAGTTCCTTTGTATAATCAAGAATAATGGGTAAAAACAATCATCCATAGACAAAATGATTATGACTAGTTGAATAATACGAAGTTCTTTCGACCCCAACGATAGTTACCAATTAGCCAAACTTGATTAACAAATGTCACTATGAAACTTTAGCACAATTGGATCTTAGAATCAACTTGAAATTGAATTAAAACATGTTAATACAATCACTAACTAATCATATAATAATCAACATCATTTAAGCAAGTGTATAAAGAAACTAGCCACTCATAGCAAACATGAACATAAACTCATAACTTTGATCATTAGAAAACATGATTAAAAGTCTTACAATGCTTGGAATAAGATTACAAATGATGAAGTAATGATTCCCAAAGGATCGTGGTGGACTTCTTAGTGTTTTGGCTTCCAACGGTGGAACTTCTGGAACTCCAAACTTCTCTGGATTTCTAAGGACGAATTTCAGGAGGTTAAGGCTTGGTTTGATGAGTAGAGAGCTTTGTAATTGAAGTGTGTCTAATATGCTCACAATTAGCCTCTATTTATACTAATTCCAAGGCCTAGGGTGTTAAATGCTTGACTTGGCCTCCAAGGAGTAAGGAAGGGACTAGAATACACCAAGAGAAGGACCTAGAATCGTTTGGATGCAAAGGGGAAGCTTAGTGATGAAGATTTGACAACTGCAGCTTCTCCAACCGGATCGGTCATACGACCAACCGATCCGGTTGGTCTTCAATAATAACACACCGACCGATCCGGTTGCGGGTTGCGACCGATCGGTCGGTTATGGCAAAAACATTTATTCCGACCAAATGCCAACCGATCCGGCTGAAGGTGTAACCGGATCCGGTTGGATCTTCTGAGATATAAAACTTGATCTTCACTCTTCACTCTGACTTGTAGAACTTGGTTCTTCAATCACTAAGGTCTTCAAAGGTACTTGGGATTTAGCTTTACTGAGACGGGAATCTTCGATTAACTGCATATTTCCACATTTTCCTCCATTTCCCTGCACTTGGTTATGAATACTAGACAAACATCTCTAGATACGATTAAGTGCTAAAATCACACAAATATAACCAAATAACAGATATAAAAGTACACACAATGCTACTAAAAACATGCACAATCTGAGTGTTATCAAATTCCCCCACACTTAAACTTTGCTTGCCCTCAAGCAAATCTAGGACAAACATCCACTGGGACAAGATCGTGATTATGAAAAATGTGATGCAAATCAACCAAGTATAAATACGAGAGAAGATTCATCAATTATGCTTATAAAGGTGAAACATCAAGATGTTTGACAATATCCAACGATTTTCTTGCATGATAAACATTTCAAAACACCTCACGAAAAAGGAACGAAATATAATTCACTCAATCACTCATTTTAGTGGAGTAACAAGATAAATCACACTCATTGTTCAGTCATGATTAGATTATTACCATAAGCTTGTACAAGAAACAAAACTCCACCGACGTGGCGTGAGCACCAAGTAAAAACATCTAAAGAGGACTTTTATTCGGGTTATAATGATAGGCTAAGGGTTAAGGGTATGGATAAGGCATGGGAATGTTTAATGAAATTGGTGTAAAAAAAAAATGAAATCAAGTCTAATACCCATGTTGCTAGCTACCAAACATTCCACGAACCAGATAAATGATTATAGCTTTGCTTTCTTCTTTTTCACTTTCCACAGCTTTTTGCTTTGCCATGTCAATTATTCTACGACCATAGCACATTGGCTATTATTTCCATACTTTCAACACTACTTTTTTTTTTTTTTTTTTTTTTTTTTTTTTTTTTTTGAACATAAACTCATAACGCATGGCTCAATCAATCACAAAGGAGGTGGTACTCATAATCATTTGAACAATCTTAACTTTCCATGAAACTAGCAACCAACCGTTAGACATTGATAAGGGATAGGCTAAGGTTTAAAGTGTAAAATCTTTTTGTATTTTCTGGGTGAAGCAAAAATGAAAGGGATGGCTCAGAAGGTGTAACTAGGGGTATCTAGTGCTAAAAATGAGCACTACAAATGGGTCCATGTGGGTGGTTAACTAACCAATGAGGCTAGCTAATATATCATTAAATGTAAAAATGGAAGGCCATTTGGGTTAAATCCTAAGTTGGCTCTTTATCACACGAATTCACTTATATCACACGAATGCAATCTCACTGCGGTCTGGTAATGATTTACAAGCACAAGTTCTAGAATAAATAAAATCACCGGCACACTCATAGCAAAAGATCTAAGCATAAAAGGTGTATGCTAATAAGAAATAGGCTTAAATCCTCACAATTTAGTGGAAAGGGTATAATATATGTTAGCAAATGTTTATCGATCCCAGAATGGATTGCAATAGTAATCAGAACACATCTTGAAATTTCAAATATTACCAGTTTTTACCAGTGGAATGATCCAGTTATTCTAATAGATAATCCTAAAAGTGTGAAAACAACTAGATCACAAGGGCAAACAAAATTTTAAATTTAAGCTTGAAAACTCTAATTTTTCCTATTCACCCCCCCACACTTAAGTTAGACATTGTCCTCAATGAAAAACGAACTTCAAAGTATAGAAATAGGGAAAATAGAGATGAAACCAGATATGTCAACGAGTTTATCAGCTTAAAATTCTTTCTTCATTCCTGGCGTCCACTAGAGAAATCATCACCTGCACACAATCTTATAAACAAACAAAAGGTTTTATTAAAAGGTGGCACCCCCCCACACTTAAGTTCAACCAAAGGTTAAGACTTTGGGGAGTGACCACAGAAAATCAAATCTGAAACACACGGGTTGCCTCCCGAGAAGCGCTTGTTTTATTACCGAGTCATCAGCCTGACTCGATTCTTCCCGAATTTATTCAGCTGCAAGGGCAGCTTTGAACATTTTATAGAGTTCGGGGATGTACATGAATTCTTCACCAGTATCTTCAATATCGTTCCAGACGAATTCAGCAGTTGGTTTCCATGGGACAGTTTGTGGAATTCTTCCAGGAAATGGTGCTACAAAAGTGATAGTTTCGAATTCATTCTCATGGTGTCTCCAGGACACTGCCGCAACTGAAACTTCATTCGTTTGCTCCTTATCGTAGTATAACTTGATTCGGTGTCCATTAACAATGAAACTTCCACCTTGTTTGTCATAGAGTTCGACATACCCAGATGGATATCCATGTTTAACGACATATGGTCCAAACCATTTTGGTTGTAACTTAGGAGCTTTGAATTTGAATTTCATGTTAAAAAGCAGAACTTTATCTCCGGCTTTGAATTCTTTTCGAATTCGTAGCTTTTTATCATGATAGGCTTTTGTTCTGGCTTTATACAGTTTGGAGTTTTCATAAGCTTGGAGTCTTAATTCATCGAGTTCGTGCAATTGCAGAAATCTTTTCTCTCCAGCTATTTTGAGATCGGTGTTACATTGTCTGAGCGCCCAATAAGCACGATGTTCAACTTCGAACGGCAAATGACAAGTCTTCCCATACAGGAGTCTGTAGGGAGTTGTACCAATTGGTGTTTTATAAGCCGTACGAAACGCCCACAGAGCATCATCAAGTTTCCTTGCCCATAAAGACGGATTGTCTTTTACGGTTTTTTCCAGTATTCTTTTTAGAGCTCTGTTGGTATTTTCGACTTGTCCACTAGTTTGTGGATGATAAGCAGTCGCAAATCGATGATGAACTCCATATCTTTTCATGGTTTTTTCCATTTGTTGATTGCAGAAATGAGTTCCACGATCGCTTATGAGTGCTTTGGGAATTCCATAACGAGCGAAAAGCTTTTTGAGAAAATTAACGACGACACGAGCATCGTTTGTTGGTAAAGCTTCAGCTTCTGCCCATTTGGACACGTAATCTATAGCAACGAGAATGTATTCGAATTTGTGGGATTTAGGGAAAGGTCCCATGAAATCTATTCCCCAAATATCGAATATTTCACACACTTGAATGCTTGTTAACGGCATTTCATCCCTTCGAGAGAGATTGGTGGTTCTTTGACAAGCGTCACAGTTTTGAACAAGTGTATGTGCTTCTTTGAATATTGTTGGCCAATAGAATCCAGCATCAAAAACTTTCTTAGCTGTGGTGGAAGGACCATAATGTCCCCCAGTTGGGCCATGGTGACATTCGTCAAGAATTTTACGAGTTTCGGAACCAAAAATACATCTTCGGATCATCCCATCGGGACACATTTTGAAAAGATATGGTTCTTCCCAAAAATAGTATTTAAGTTCTGAAAAGAATTTGCTTCTTTGAGCATGAGTTAGTCCTTTTCTGAGAATTCCTCCGGCGAGGTAGTTTGCAAAGTCAGCAAACCAAGGATCGTCATTTCCGTCGATGGTCATGAGAGTTTCATCGGGAAAATAATCATCGATTTCTTCTTCTTTTAACTCCTCAAGATTAGGATTTTCGAGACGAGATAAGTGATCAGCAGCAAGATTCTCTGCTCCTTTCTTGTCTTTGATTTCGATGTCAAATTCTTGGAGTAACAAAATCCATCGAATAAGGCGTGGTTTAGCGTCTTGCTTGTTGAATAGATATTTGAGTGCTGAATGATCGGTAAAAACGATTGTTTTTTAGAGCACAAGATATGATCGGAATTTATCAAAGGCAAAAACGACAGCTAGTAATTCCTTTTCGGTGACGGTATAATTTTGCTGGGCACTATTCAGTGTCTTGCTTGCAAAATATATAGGCCGAAAGTGTTTCCCTTCGCGTTGTCCTAAGACTGCTCCAACAGCAAAATCGCTTGCGTCGCACATAAGTTCGAAAGGTAGTGACCAATTAGGTGAAACCATGATCGGAGCACTAGTAAGTTGAGATTTCAGTGATTCGAAAGCTTTTATGCAATCAGCATCGAAGTCAAAGATAGATTCTTTCTCAAGAAGTTTTGTCATTGGACGAGATATTTTGGAAAAATCTTTGATGAATCTGCGGTAAAAACCAGCATGTCCTAAAAAACTTCTAACGGCTTTGACGTTGGTTGGTGGTGGAAGTTTTGAGATGACATCGACCTTTGCTTTGTCGACTTCCATTCCGGCACTAGAGATTTTGTGGCCAAGCACAATTCCTTCGGTTACCATAAAGTGGCATTTCTCCCAGTTGAGAACAAGATGTGCAGCTTCGCATCTTTCGAGCATTTTATCGAGATTAGAAAGGCAAGCTTCGAATGACTCTCCAAAGACTGAAAAATCATCCATGAAAACTTCCATGGAGGTTTCTAGCATGTCTTGGAAGATGGCGATCATACACCTCTGAAAAGTTGCGGGTGCATTACAAAGACCAAAAGGCATACGCCGATATGCGTAGGTTCCAAAAGGACAAGTAAAGGTGGTCTTTTCTTGATCGTTAGGATCGATGGGAATTTGAAAATATCCTGAAAATCCGTCGAGAAAACAAAAGAATTTATTTCCCGCTAGTCTTTCAAGCATTTGATCCATGAATGGGAGTGGAAAATGATCCTTTCTGGTGGCTTTGTTTAACTTACGATAGTCAATACAAACTCGCCAACCGGTGACAGTTCTAGTTGGAACTAGCTCATTTCGCTCATTAGTTACAACCGTCATTCCTCCTTTCTTTGGAACACAGTGAACAGGGCTTACCCAAGGACTATCCTCAATTGGGTAAATGATTCCAGCATCAAGAAGTTTAATGATTTCCTTTTTAACAACTTCTTTCATGTTGGGATTGAGTCTACGTTGACGTTCTACCACAGGTTTAATCCCTTCTTCGAAATTGATTTTGTGTTTGCAAAAATTAGGACTAATTCCTGGGATATCAGATGTTTTCCAAGCAAAAGCTTGTTTGTGATTTTTGAGTACGGAAACTAAACTTTCTTTCTCATCATCCTCGAGTAATGAAGATATGACTACTGGAAGAAGTGAGTTCTCCTCCAGATAAGCATATTCAAGATGATTTGGGAGAGGTTTGAGTTCGAGATCCGTGGGTGGTTCTTCGATAGAGGATTTTATTCGCATTTTTTCATTGAAAGTGATTTCCTCAAAATTTTCTTCCTCTTCCTCTATTTCTTCTTCTTCTGAGTTATCTTCTTCAAATTCTACTTTCATGAAATCATCAAATTCTTTGTCAAAGTCTGTTTCATTGATTTTTTCAGAAGTAGTCATGAATGGATCGGATTCGTTAAGTAATGCATCTAATTCCTCATCAGTGACTTCATCAATAACATCGACGTTAAAACAGGTGTCATCACTAGAATGTGGGTAGCGCATTGCTTTATCGATAAGAAAAGTGATTCGATCTTCCCCAACTCCAAGGTTGAGTTCTTTTCCTTTAACTTTGATGATTGCGTCGGCGGTGTTTAGGAAAGGTCTTCCTAAAATGAGTGGGACTTTACTATCTTCTTCCATTTCCAAAATTACAAAGTCCACGGGAAATATGAATTTACTGACTTGAACAAGCATATTCTCAGCAATTCCCACAGGATATTGATAGGAATGATTTGCCAATCGAATGCTCATTTTTGTTGGTTTCAGGCTGTTGTTGCACAACTTGGAATAGAGTGAATAAGGCATCAAATTGATACTTGCGCCAAGATCGGCTAAAGCATCACATTTAACGTTATTCCCGAAAGTACATGGAATAAGAAAGCTCCCAGGATCTCCGAGCTTTGGTGGAATTTTGTTTTGAACTATGGCTGAGCATTCTTCGTTAAGAAAAGTTGCTGATATTTGCTCAAGCTTGCTTTTGTTATTAAGAAGTTCTTTCAAGAATTTCCCGTAATTGGGCATTCCGGCTATAACATCAACGAGAGGAACATTGAGTCTAACCTCTTTGATTATTTCGATAAACTTCTTATAACGCTCTTCCATCTTCTCTTTCTTTAGGCGTTGAGGATAAGGAATTTTCGGTGTATACGCCTTGACGGGTGGAATGTCTTTCTTTTTGGTGGTTTGAGTTGTGTTTGGTTCTTCGTTTTCATCCTCACTATCAACGGTGATAGGAGTATTAGGATTAGGTGGTGGATCGTACGAGAGACCACTTCTTGTGAAAACAGCATTGATATGTTCATTTCGTGTTTGGGGTGGACGGTACGTCTTATCATTTGATGGTTTTGGATTGGATTGAGTGTTACTTGGCAATGAACCAGATGGTCTAGAGGAATGTTGGTCAGAAAGTCTGCCAAGCTTGTTTTCAAGATCTTGGATAGATGCTTGATGATTTTTCTGTCCTTGCTCAACTTTGGCTTTAAGATTGAAAAATTGATTTTTGATAAAATCATTTGCGGATTTTTGACCAGCCACGAATTCTCTCATGGTTTTTTCGAATTCGGTTTCTTCTGTCTTTTTGTCGGAACTTTGGTGTGGTGGATCGTCAGTTCGTGGTTGAGAATCACGGTTGTCATCCCTTGGTCGGCGATCTTGCCAATTTCCAGAATTTCGACCATAATAATCACTACGATATCCTCCTCCACGGTATCCTCCTTGAACGTAATTTGCTTCTCCTTCTTTCGGTCCACCCATAGGTTTATCGTCGCACTCGGACGATGGGTGATTTCCTCCACAATTGTTGCATCCGTCTCGCATTTCTTTCATTTCATCTTTGATATCCTTGTATTGCGAGTTGATTTGTGAGGTTAACGCTTCCATCTTCTCCATGAGTTTTGAGGTATCGGTGTTTTCGACAAAAGCAACGGTTTTTCGGAGAGGTTTGGTTTTGGAATCTTTGGACCAATCAAGTTTGAGAAGTACTCGATCTTCGAGCAATTGATGTGCATCGTTGGGAGTTTTATAGAGAAAAATTCCTCCAGCATCAAGGATGCCTTGAGAGATTTCATCTAGTCCATGGTAAAAGATTTGGATAATGGTTCCTTTTGATAATCCATGTCCATGACAACTACGAAGCAAATCTTTCATTCGAAGCCAAGCTTCGACAAGTGATTCGTTTGGGTTTTGGTTGAAAGCACGAATTTCTCCCATTAATCGATCAAACATGGCAGGTGGAAAGAATCGGCTCATAAAAGCTTGCCTCATCTCCTCCCAAGTATTGATGATTCCTGGGGTCAATTCATTGTACCATACTTTAGCATCTCCGGCGAGTGATGATGGAAAAAGTTTGAGTTTAATGGCATTGACATCGGTGTCGCCATAACGGAACATTCCGCAAATTTCGATGAATTCGGCAATGTGCTTATGCGGATCGGCCCGCGCACGGCCATCGAATTGTCGGTCTTTGATCATAGAAAGGTGATGTCCCTTCACGGTGAAGTTGTCACCAAGGTTAATAGCAACAATAGCACTTTCGGGTGTTGGTGCTACGGTTCGGTTTGTTCCCCACATAGGTTGATCGTCCGCCATGGGAAAAGGTAAATTGGTGAAAGGATTGTAAACAACTTTGGCTTCAATGAGGTTATCAAATGGTGGGTTTGGTACTCTTGGTACACGGTTTTCCAATGGTATGAAACGTGTTCTCCTTCTTCTTCGAATCAAACGTTCTGGGTTGGTAAGAGGTGTAATTGGTTCTATTCCCGTTGCTCGAGTGTTCATACAATGTCCTAGAGAATCCAGGCAATATCTAAACACACGGACAAACAATGAAAACGGTTTATATGGAACAGAGGAAGGTAACCGGATCGGTTGCGGGATGCGACCGATCGGTCAGACCTGTTGAATGATGGGTAAACTCGTAACCGATTCGGTTGAGGGGCAACCGGATCCGGTTAAGGTTTCTGTGAAGAAAAAAAATTTTTTTTTTTTTTTTTTTTTTTTTTTTTAAATCGGCTGAAGGAAATTCAAGAACTTGTTGAAACACAATCAAATCCCCGGCAGCGGCGCCAAAAACTTGATGTGCCCGGTAGGTGCAAGTTTTAAATTTATAAAAGGTGAATTACCAATTTTACCAATAACACATACGAGCAAGTATACTCGTCCGTTATAGCAAGATTATGAAGGTAAGTCGGGATCGTTCGCAGGGATTTGAGTGAATCAGAGCACAAGTTTGAATTAACGGAGTCTATCAAAAACATATAACAAAGCAAATAGATATAATGAAATTCAGATGATTAAAAACTACACTTGCTTAAACTAGTATCATATCATAGATTAATGTGATTGTATTAACTACTTAACATGTTGGTTGTGATAATTAGTTGAAAATTAATCTATTGTTCTTACAAGTTAAACCTTCGTCAAGATTTTAGTTCATAAAAACAAGCTTTAAGTTTAACCAATCAATTCAAGATCAATTCAAGTTTCATAAGTCTACATACATAAACTTAAACACAAAAAACATCCACTTGTTCATCAAATTGCTTAAGAAATGGTCAATACAAAAGGTACCTGATCATAAACAAAAGGCTACAATTAATTTTCAACAACTAATCTTACGACCCTTTAGATGTTTCCAACCAATCCAATTTGATAATCAAAAAGCGTTTCTATTACAACCACACCTTAGTTCCTTTGTATAATCAAGAATAATGGGTAAAAACAATCATCCATAGACAAAATGATTATGACTAGTTGAATAATACGAAGTTCTTTCGACCCCAACGATAGTTACCAATTAGCCAAACTTGATTAACAAATGTCACTATGAAACTTTAGCACAATTGGATCTTAGAATCAACTTGAAATTGAATTAAAACATGTTAATACAATCACTAACTAATCATATAATAATCAACATCATTTAAGCAAGTGTATAAAGAAACTAGCCACTCATAGCAAACATGAACATAAACTCATAACTTTGATCATTAGAAAACATGATTAAAAGTCTTACAATGCTTGGAATAAGATTACAAATGATGAAGTAATGATTCCCAAAGGATCGTGGTGGACTTCTTAGTGTTTTGGCTTCCAACGGTGGAACTTCTGGAACTCCAAACTTCTCTGGATTTCTAAGGACGAATTTCAGGAGGTTAAGGCTTGGTTTGATGAGTAGAGAGCTTTGTAATTGAAGTGTGTCTAATATGCTCACAATTAGCCTCTATTTATACTAATTCCAAGGCCTAGGGTGTTAAATGCTTGACTTGGCCTCCAAGGAGTAAGGAAGGGACTAGAATACACCAAGAGAAGGACCTAGAATCGTTTGGATGCAAAGGGGAAGCTTAGTGATGAAGATTTGACAACTGCAGCTTCTCCAACCGGATCGGTCATACGACCAACCGATCCGGTTGGTCTTCAATAATAACACACCGACCGATCCGGTTGCGGGTTGCGACCGATCGGTCGGCTATGGCAAAAACATTTATTCCGACCAAATGCCAACCGATCCGGCTGAAGGTGTAACCGGATCCGGTTGGATCTTCTGAGATATAAAACTTGATCTTCACTCTTCACTCTGACTTGTAGAACTTGGTTCTTCAATCACTAAGGTCTTCAAAGGTACTTGGGATTTAGCTTTACTGAGACGGGAATCTTCGATTAACTGCATATTTCCACATTTTCCTCCATTTCCCTGCACTTGGTTATGAATACTAGACAAACATCTCTAGATACGATTAAGTGCTAAAATCACACAAATATAACCAAATAACAGATATAAAAGTACACACAATGCTACTAAAAACATGCACAATCTGAGTGTTATCAAACTTGCTGAGTCTACGTATAGTTGTCAAAGTCATACTTTGACAACTTTAGGATTATCAATCATCGTTAGGATTATTTAGGATTTTATAAGTGAGGTGGTATTTTGTTGAAACTAGTTTGTTGCCTAATGAAGAAACTATATCATTTTTTTTTCACAATTATGCCTTAGGTTTTGGTTATGTCATGATCCTTAGACTACCCTAGACTACCCGTTGTGCATCGATCGAACCACTAGGTCGACCACCTTGGTGACGCATCCTACCCATTACGGCCCTGCATGGCAACACATCCTAGGCACCCAAAAAGGGAAACTCGATTGTATATACGACCAAGTCGTTGTGAGTTTTGTGTGTGTGGGTTTTTGTTAAGAGGTTGTGGGATATGTTTTTGTTGGTATCCTCATTACTCCAAGTTGATCAAAAAGTTGTTGTAGGAAAAGAAAACTGTTGTGACAATGATATACTCAATCATAAAATAGGTTGCATTACGGGTAGCCTAAAATAATTGTATGATAATAGCTTATGTCACCCAACTTTTAAAAGTACTTGTGTACTCTTAAAGTGCAACCACTATCATTATGATAGGCTTTAGACCATATAGTATCATGACATGCCAAATTTTCTATTTCAGTATCAACTCAATGTCACCTCAGCATCTTCACTTTTAACATTCACATATCAAAATACCCTTTAACTCATAACATGCCATATGGGCCCCACTCACCCTCAATTTTATTTCCATTTATATTTTTTCAAACACTTAATTTCATTAATTCAAATAAAAATACAATACGAAACTTAGAAAGAATACGTAAAAAACATTAAAAAAATAAAAACAAAGCGAAACTTTAAAAAAGAAACTTGAGGTTCCGGCAACCCGTACACCACTTTTGTGGCTTCCCGTTTGCAGCTAAATTCCTCTTATAAAGTCCCTGATAAAGAATCCGACTGACTTCTCGCAGTGCTCGACGTTGTTTCTGATTTGGGTTTTTTGCGGGACGAGGTATAGCTAAGGGACGAGGTCTTGTATCATCGCCAAATAGTTCGGTGAGATCAACCGGTTCGTGCGAGTCCCATTTGGGGCGTAATTTCAGGACACACCACACCTGTGCTTGAGTAAACTTATTAGTCTTGCCTTTTGACTCTTTACGAAATTGGAGTTTTGCACGTTCCAAAAGATCAACCTCCCTTTCCTCGCATTTACCATTACATTTTAAATGTTGTAAATACCGTTGAACTTTTGGCAATTACCGTTCAACGTAACCCACTTCCCCGTTATCATATCCTTGGTACGATGACACCCTTTTAAAGTGTTGTTGAAATCGTTTATAACTTGCCACCAAAACGAATCGTCTGATCGGTCAGATCCGATCTCGTTATTCTCGGAAACTTCGACCCAAGTCTCGCATAACAACTTTTCTTCCTCCGGCGTCCAACGTTACAAAACCCACGTTGGTGCCACCACATAACTACATTTATTGTATACATAACTAGACAGACATAGCTACACCAGGAATTTATTTGGTGTTATCCGTTTTATTGTACATCAGAAAATTAATAGACATACCTACATATTGTACTTTAACTTACTTCCTTTTATTGTATGCATAACCATATAGACATAACTACACTAGAAAATTTATTAGGTGTTGTTCCATTCGGTTTAATGTACACCAGAAAATTAATAGACATACCTACATATTGTACTTTATCTTACTTCCATTTATTCTAAACATAACTTTTTTTTCTTTTCATTTTTTCAAACAAACTAAATTTCATTCATTCAAATAAAAATACAAAGTACAATAAAAAATTGAAAAAACATACGCAATTTAAAATACAATATGAATATTAAAAATCATGTTCTTGATGTTGTTGATGTCGTTGCGAAAGATGCTCAATAATATTTTGTTGAAGACTTGGATGTGTTTGTTTATCACGGAGTTCTTGGCTTTCTTCCGTTGTACTTTGCATCTCTCGATCCAGGTACGTTTGCATATTTAGTTGCGGACTATTAAAAATTTGTTATTTTTATTTCATGACTATTAAACATATATACCAAAGAGTTTCTAGATACACCAAATAGTTAGGAGGACATTAGGGTGGTGGCAACACTCTTAGGCATGGATTCGGCATGCATGATGCCGATCGGCTTTCCCATTGCCTCCTCCTAGGCATCGATCGGTGTGGTATGAATTGGACCAAATTCGGCATTCTTTGCCGATTCTACATCAACAAGAACATGCATGTGTTTGTGTGTTATATTAATTTCCACCAATCATATTGCTTCATTTTATATTAATGAATGTGAGGTATGGGTTAGGCATGGTTGCCACTAAAAATCTATTGTTAGGTATGAGATAGGTATGAGATGAGTTGGAAGGATATTATTGGTGGGTGATTATGCATGAAAAATCTTGTTAGGCATGGTTGCCACCACCCTTAAAAATTACTATAGTTACACTTTAAAAAAAAAAAACACAAATCGACACAAACAAGTTTTATCAAAAACTATAATCGCGACTGTTATGAGTACTCGCCTATTAATTTTGTTTTAATGCCCTACAACTTTTATTTCTTTAATTTCAAATACAAAAGCATGGTGCAAATAAAGATATTTTTCTTGGTCACATTATTGTTTATCTTCTCTGGTAATCTACTCTTCATATATGTCGATCTAGTTTTCCATATGTCTTGAAAATTATTGCTGATGAAATTTGTTTTACAGGTAGGAATGTTTCGTGCCGACCAGTTGATAAAGAATCAATAGTAAATCACCGAACATTATCTAAGAACGATGGTGAAAATATTATGACTATACTTCAAGAAGGTCAGCATTGTGACCCTAACCGTGATGTTTGCAACAATCGGTGTCAGTTTGGAGCACCAAGATGTTGTAACAATGTTTGTATTTGTTCTTGTGGTGATGTACATCTGTGCCAAAGTTGTAACTAGTCTTTGCGACTTTGTGATATATTTGTGAGGTATCACCATTAAAATGTTCGTTCGTTAAATTACATGAATTATTAAAAGGTTAATCCATTGAACTACTTTTATGGTGTTGGTGTATTTGAATTATGATAATATCATCATGATCAATTTTTTTCGTTCACCAGTTTTCTTTTAGCGGGTAATTAAGGCCAGCTAAAATACGGCCTCATATTCTGTGCAAAACTGCAAATAGTTTGATTTTGCTCTGATCCTTTTAGCCTATGAAATTTTATACTCGGTCTGTATCATTCATGCTCCTTAAGAGCTAAGGATTAACATAGTTTAGGACCCTCAATGCATTCTCCAACATGCTTCAACTTAGTAGTTCTCCAAAAACTAACCAAACAAGTGAAGAAGAATGTTTAGCGAAATATTTGTAAGTAGGTACTAATTAGAACACATATTTAAAGTATCAACGAGGACATGGCGCAAGTTGTTAACACAAAAAGATGACACTGTTGCTTGGAATGATAGCTTTGTATATCACATAACTGGTTAGCGCAATCACGCCCTGATTTGTTTGGCCGTCGGTGTTAACAACTTGCACGACGTCCAATTTGTGTGATGAGCGGGTTTAAAATGGAATTATGTCCTGATTAGCACTTAAAGTGTATCTAGTTATTGTTAGATGTGACTAGTATAAGTCATTTATACTATGCAGATACAAGAGCTAGAAAATCTTTTATCTAATATTACCAATTTCAAAAAGTATGATAAGGTAAATCACGAAACAAGTCAGAACCAACTACAACAACAGCTTTAAATATAGTACTCTAGTGCGCAACGAAACAACCAAGGACACCCAATGTGAAGCCACTGCAATATTGAGACACTCATTGCTTGACCGTCAACAAACCATCAATCTTTCTTCATTGCTAATGGTGTTTTGTTTCTTCCGACACCTCTAACTACATTTGAATATTCCATACATCCATACCAACAATAAAAATAAAAAGCACATATCTTGAACATGTAAACAACCAAATTATAAAGTAGCACATGAGACCGCTGCTCACAATTACACATCTATGATTAAATATAAAATGTTCCTGAAAGAAAGAGATGCAAAGTGAAAACAGGTTAGGTCAATGTAAATATGGGTCATATCCTGTTTTGACCTGAACCAGTTGCCCGACCCACCGATCAGCCACCTCTACGCGGATCAAGTCCTCAAGTTCAATGGATTGAACACACTTGAAGAGAAGTCTGAATTTCATTTTCGCTCAGCTTTGAACCTAGCAAGGATGTCAACTAAAGAAAAACTTGCACCGTTTACACCACAGTATAAAGAGGCATTTCACTGCATCAACCATAGTTGTTTAACCGTAGTTTCTCAAGTACTTCCCAAGCAGTAAATGACCACATACTTTCACCAATGAAAGAATTTTTGCCAGGTACCAATGAACTTGAGTGTCATACCCAAAACGAGATAAGTTTTTCAAAAATTATACATCGCTGGACCTTGACTTGAGCTACCTTACTGATATAAATGATCAGTTTCGTCCCAACTCCTTTTGGCCCATTATTTGGCCTGCTCACACAACCACCTTTCTACCTCCAATAATCTAGTGATTATAACTGGATGTGGAATTAAATGTTTTAAACCTCATATATGTTGTTTCAGTATAAAGTTAATATTACTGTATTTGAAAAATTAACTAGCTTAAAACCATAAAATGAGTCCCCTCGCGGACATCCGATCAAATTGGAACGATACAGAAAAGATTAGCATGGCCCCTACGCAAGGATGACACACACAAATCGAGAAATGGTCCAAAAAAAAAAAAAAAAAAAAAAAAAAAAAAAAAAAAAAAAAAAAAAAAACCATAAAATGAAATAAGAAAATGTGTGTTAGCCTCACAAAACCTACCTATCCCAGCTTGACCCTTAATAAAATCACCCATTTTGACCTCTAATGAAACCTGAACTACACGTTTTGTCACCTCTAAAACAAACAAAATGCGATGTTGTGAAAATAAGCGGGATAGTGCCTCCTTATACATATGTTCTTTGGCATGTCACTATCATATCTACCTCACAAGTAGTAATTCTTAGTCAGTGCCTTCTATGGACAACTCTTCCTTGAACTGAAAAGTGAAGGTGTAGTACCGGACCATCGAGAGACCAATCAAAATCATACACACATATGTGACCATGTTGCCATTGGAAAGAAAAGACAGTCCCCTGAGATTCTTCTTTTTGATAAATCAGCCGGATCCGCAAGAACCTAAAAGTTATCGAGGCAGTCAACTTTCATAACCCGTTGACCCAAAGACGCTGCTGACCCACTAAACTTCTGACTTATCGACCAATCAGACCCGGTGCCTTTACGACTATACTGATCCTCCCAGCTAACCACACCAGTAGCCTTTGAAAACAGATATAAGGACATCATGGTCGTTGACCCGTTAACCTTCCTCCTGACAATAACCACTACCTACTGGATTATGAATCCAATCATCCCGTGACAGAGTCATAGAGACCTTGAAAGTGACATAATAAACTTCATTGTGACATCATCACGAAGTGGATTGAAACCTCGAAAATTAACATGGAGGTCCGCCGACCTTCTAAGAAACTACTTGGATCGAACCTGAAACAGAAACAAAAAAACGAACTAACATGAGAAATATAGATACCAATATTACATTCAAGTGATAACTTACTTGCTTCTTCAGAAGCACAATCAATACACGGATCTGATAGCATCCCTAGTGACACTTCCTTGGCACATACGTATTCTTAATGTGATCTTCCCCTTTTGTTTTATCTTGCTGCGAAAATAGTAATTTGTTGTTTAAGGAAAAACCAATCTTAGTTTCAATCATATGGAGGGATGGCTTTCAAGAATGCATGTTCACGTGGGTTTGACTAACTCTCTAGCTCTTAGAATTGCTTGACCAGTAGCATGTTAAATCAAGTTGGAGGACCTGTTAGCTGAAGTAAGACAAGGGTAAGTTATACTTGTGGCTTTCTCCAATAGAGAGTTTGTAATAGATAGCATTTGTAAATAAGAGATTCTTCAAGGAAAATTTGACTATCGATGAAAATGTTGAAGAGGTAGATGATATATGAGAGGGAGACGGGGATGAGGATCTTTGTGACGATGCCAAGAGAAATATGCGTTAAGAGATATCATCCAATTTGTTCACAAGATCTAATGGAAATGCTTTAAAGTTTTAGAGGAGGCAAACTGTCCGGCTCGGTCAGGCTTGGTAATGGGTCAAAACGGTTTGTGAATTTTGTTGTAATTTTTACTCTTTAACTTGAAATGTAAAAGGATTGCATACCGCTATTCACTATAGGACAAGACCTATCAAATATAAGCTGCATTAGTCTGTTAACATGTCTTTAAAGCTTTGTTAGCTTCATAGCAGATCTCTTACAGGAAACTACAACTAAATGATAAATTGAAGGGGATTATACAATGTACAAGACATATTGTGAGATTACAGGTTTAAAAGACCTATACAAAAACTGGACCATAACAAAAACTTAGAATGCGTACCCACTTTGCCACCGTGTGGAAATTGTTTTGCTTGCCAAGTTAAAAAATCCAATTTAGGACTAGCAAACTATGTTCAGCAGCAAAACATGTTTATATCTGTTCAACCGCAAATCACAGTTAACTTGCTAAGTCCACAGTTAATCTAGCTAAATCCACAGTTAACTTCTTGTAAAGCTTCTTATAACCGTTTTGATTTGTGAAAACGAACAAGCTCAGTGAAAATATAGAATCGTACAAGAACTTGTACCTGTCAGAAAGTAATAAAAATCATGACATTAATATTTTGTCTTTGCATCTGTTAAACACTCTCTTATGAAGCAGATTGACTCAACAAAAAGAGGACACACATCTTCCACGTATCTTCAATTGTCAAATTAAAGGCAACCACACATACCGAGTGTAAATTAACCACGGTATATTAAACACACTGACTCGACCTATCGCACTGCAGTTTTGTTTACTTCATTGACCCATTGACTTTTCCTTACAATATCACTCGATTCAGTGAGCTTATAATGTTAAATATGACCATCACATATTTTTTTCTAACAAAGATACGGAGTATCTGTTGAAATTATATAACATGACTAATCATAAATATAAACAATAAACATCAAAGTAAGTGCGGAAGCGTATAGGAACATATAATGAATAATTAATTAACTAAAGAATAAAGTATGCGTACCTTACTTGATTCTAGCCGAACAAGAATCAAATCCACAAACTAGCAATTGGATGAACCCTAATTAGGGTTTATAGGATTATGTGAATTACCCCTTACCGTTTTGTAATTCAATCCAAGATAATAACAAAAGTATGTTATTACTATGTTCTTGTACACACGTACTAAACCGAATTAAAGTAATGCTAGTTTTTATCAAACAAATAGCTTTGGTTTGTGGAAAAGTAATGGATCGACACCCACAAAGGTGTTCGACCGGTTTGGAGAAGAAAAACACACACAAAACAATTTTAGGGTTTAGCTAATGAGCACAATAGATGGAAAAATAAAACCCCTAGCCTTGTTTATATACCCAAGCAAACTTGGTGAACAAGTTGGTTTTTCTTTCCTTGTTTTGTCCCTATGGCCGATCGGTTTGGATATCCCATAGGGATTCCGGAACCTTCCCAACTTTTGCAATTAAGTCCTTTTCCAAATACCTTTAACGCCCGTTAGTCCATTACATTAATTACTTAACGTTCGTTAGTTATTTCGTTTAATAAATAAATAAATACAACATTTATATTTAATTATTTAACTTTAAATTCTCATACGTAAAGTGTGCAATCCCATAGTCTCGAGTTCGATCCTAACTCACGACTACTAATTTATATCCATAAAACCAACAGCTCCCACTTGGATATATCTTAATAGAGTGATCACATTCGGTTAGCGTCTAGCAACACTTCGATGCCTCTAGTACAACTCGAGCAAGGTCTCCTGGAAAAACCTTTTAATGATTTCTCATTATTATTATCCTTTTGTTTCTAATACCATGTTAAATAAAGATATGGAATTAAGTCATTCTTTATTCAACCATTCTGTTTCTCGTTGTAAGTGATTGAGCAAGATTACCAAATCTTCTGAACATATTCAGGGGAGAACTTTGGGCATGGCCATGCAAACATCTTGTCAACCCTACGAGGGGCCCAGCAGTATTAAACTCCAAAATAAATTTGAAGGAACAAATTCTATCTTGACTACGAGAATAACCCATGAACTTTGCAACACTTCAGGAAACAACCCTTATGACTACCAGTTACGTATAGCGTTAAATTGTTCCACAGAAGTGCACTACATTCATGACACTTATCTGGTATCTCAAGTCTGAGGATAACTATTCATAATTTACTTATAACAATATCCACAAAGTAAATTATGTAGTTGGGATAAGTCCTATATTCAATTCATTGAATATCATCTGAAATTGGTATGCATTCTTATCAATATACTTTCAAGTATATTCTACCATATCTCTCAGATTTGTCTTAGTTTAATGATACTCCCATATCATTAATCGACAACGGACGATTTAGAATAAATAAATTTATTCACGGATTAAACATGCAAATATAGGATACAATATATTATAAAATCAAACATACCAAGTATTTGATTTATATTATAACAATTGTTTAACATCCCTTATCCAAATACCAAATAGATCAATGCATGAAAATTCCAGTTGATGAATTATACCTCAAGTAATGAAAATCATACTTGTTGACAAGGCATAAATCAACCAACTTGATCTATCGTAATTTTGAGAATACTTATTTCAAGAATTCAATTAATGAAGTCCTTGTATGTGTGCATTCAACAATCCACATAATAATTCATAAATTGTGTGACATCCTCTATCACCAATTTATGACAATTAAACTTCCAAACAATTTAAAGTTTAAAATATTCTTATTCTTTTAATGTATAATGCAACTGCGCTCTTAGTAGCATAACTAGTTCACATGACCATTAACAAGGATGAAATCCTACCATGACTAGTATTGAGTGTCATCTCAATTAAACCAGCATCATTGTATACAAACAACAATGTGCTCATTAAAACTCCGTAAACTTTAATATCTTATTGTGTAATGTTTGATGCTTTCCTAACTTTCAAGTTTAAAGCTGATGACAATTTGCACAACATTTGACATATTGTTCATCCATAGAATCTAGGAGCAATTCCAGGCTGAGGATGTAATTCTTTTAGAATATTCATTACACAAGTTATCTAATAACTTTTAGTTAGATATCAATGTTGTCAAATCACTTCTTATTCAAGAATGATACAACAATTTTAATACACAACATGATGTACATGATGAATCTACAGGTCAACCTTAGAATTCATTCACGTTCTATCTTGTCAAAAGATATTTATCAATTTCACAAATGATATATCATGTTTTATTAGAATCATTTATTTTACTGCACATGTTTATTAACAATAAACATATATTCCAAGGTTGTATGTTTTAATTCTTAAATCTTATAAGTGAAGTTACATTCCAATCTAAGACTTAACATTTAGCTTACAAGGAATGTTACTTCTCATATGTTATACAACATATAAGATTTAAAACCTTAACATAATACTCCCACTAGCTTTCAGGAATACTTAAAATTTATCTTATTTTAATTATAAATCGAAAATGGGATTTAATAATTAAACATAAGAATAATTTCATAGATGCATGCATTTATCCATTCATGAATTATTGCACTTCGTCCACTTCCAAAGATTATATGAATTCAAAAAACCTTTCAATTACTTACCGTCCTCGCTCAAGTAATTTCTCAAGAAAGAGTTTTGATATTCCATTGTCATATTTCATATTAATGAAAACAAGTATGACAATTATCATCTTTATATATTTAATGTGTCTAGGAAAGAATATTCAATCACAATTAATTGCTTAAGTATGATTAATAATCTTGTCATAAAACATGCATTAAATATGTGTACAATATTGTCCATATGATTTCTACATAGAAATTCAAACCACTAGGTTTTTTCATCTCTTTGAAGAAACTCATTTCCATTCTCTAGTCTAACTATTAAGATAAACCAAATTTCCAAAATTGATTATCTTTATGGACAGCATCTTTAACATTCATAGTATGAGTTATTTACCCAATTCAATATTTGGTAATCCATCATAATGATTATCAGGTTTACTATAATCCTATAACTCATATTTCTCAGCATATAAGTCAAATATCTGAGATATCCTTGCAGATCTATGAATGAAAATTCCATCATCATGAGGTCTATCAATTACATGTCTAACCTCATCATGATATTTACTAGTGTGTTTTAGAAGATTATGTATCTTGTAATTTTATCTTTCAAGATAAAAAAAACTCCCACTTGCCTTTTGTAATATATAGACTATCTATATATACTTAGCAATTAGAGCAAAACTACATTGTTCTCTTTTTGGGACATTACAAATACATATTGATAATTCCTGATTTTACTTTGTTAATAACCTATTCATAAGTAGTTTAACAAAATCAGAATATTCAATTATAAAACTTAATGTGATTCATCACATTCCATAATAAAATGGTGTTTTATCAATCTTCTAGGTTAGAGTCATATTGAGTATATTCAATCCATACTCAATTTTCTAACCTTATTACTTTTTAAGAAAGAAGTTATGGTTATCTTGAATCAAACAAATTAAATAGAGTTTGATTCTCCTAACTGAAAATACCATCAACTTGTGGTATTCATTAGAATTAATATTGTAAGACAATCTAACAATATATAAGATAAACATATTCCTTTTTGGCTTACCTATTTACCAACTAAGTCAACTTAATGATATAATAAACTTTCCAAGCTAATTACATGCTTTATAACACAAGTACCTTTTAACCAAGTCACTTCATATCCATGTCTCAACAAGAAACATAAATTGTTATAATCCCATTTAACGTTATAAATCATTGATCAACTCAATGACTTCTTGTATATGTCTTAATTAAAAAAAAACATAACAAGTTAACGTCTTACTTTATTATAAATCTTAAAAGACTTTAATGTTTATGTCTTTACAATGAATCATAAACATGTTTAACTAAAGTAATTATGAACACAACTCTTGATTTCAATAGTAATTTCAAGTTAATTTATTTTTACTTCACAATAATGTAGGACTACATTATTTTTCATTTATGTCATTCCAAAATACATAAATAAACAAATTGAAGTAGGATTAGATTACTTTATTTAATTTTATGTCATTCTAATAATACATAAATATTTAATTTTAAGTAGTCTTATATATCAGCTTGACACATATTCTAAATACTTGTCTAATCTAGAAACTGCAAATATGTCCATGCAAGGTCTGACTTCACATAGAGATTTACTTTGTTGTTGTAATCTCGCCAAGTTCTCACATGACGTAAATTGCAACACCAAGTGTTTCTTAAATTAGATATGTACAAGTTATATTAGAATGTTAGTCTCTTACCTTGCAGTCAAGAGAATCCTTTAAATCATAAACATATATGTTGTACCTTGCACACAATATAGATTTCTCCCACTTGTGCATGGAACAACATCATGTAGCAGATAAACAACACGACATATGTTTGTTTATGTAACTAATATGATTGTGTCATTGATATTAGCATAACTAGTAGATGTAGAACCACTTCATTGTCTAATAAGGAAACGTACATGACTATCTTTGAAAACATAAGTGTCTACAAGTGGAAAGTAATTATCTTAAGACATTCTAGAGATAATCTAGGTTACTACCAAGATGACAAAGCTTGTAACTCCCACTGAATTAGAGATCATTACATTAACTCCTTATTCAGTAATAAGAACAAAATACTCCCACTGGATTTGACAACATTGTAAGTGCTGCATTAACCAGTGAAAGAAAATAGCGTTCTATTTACTTCCCTACACCTTTGAGAAAGTCCATACATAACAATTACTTATGTACTTAAAGAGTGTATTCTACTATGTAGATGATGAACTATCCATCAATGCTATTAACTTGAAAAAAAAAATTTGGGCATGCAATTTCTTTTCTTAATAGTTATACTATTCCAACAATTGTAAGTAGTACTTTTAAATGGTCAAAACACAACAACTACATAAAATATGCTAGTTTGTCTTTTACCAATTATGCAATAATTAGTCTAGCTTCTAATTTAATAACTCAGAAACATGCAATTTTCTTAACTATTAAAATTTGCTTACGAGTTATGTATTTTAGAATTTAGACAATTCTAATTGTCCTATCATACCTTTCTTCATTCATGAAAAGGAATAGGATTGAATCTCACTCTTTCACGTGAAAAGAGGACTAGGTTTATTCTTTTAGTAACGTTGACTCTACTAAAAAACCCTTACAGGTGTAGATCAATTTTACCAATACAGGAATAACCTACGTTTACGATTTAATGTTGCATTAATAAATTTAAAGAATTAGCAAAATTCAATTTTAGTATTTTCGATAATTAAACTTTTCAAGAAAATAAAATACCCAAGGTAATATTCATATAACCATAGAATTTTCTCGAAAACTAGGATCCCAATTATCATAGGTTCATTACATCAGTTGATCTGCTAGTAACGAAAGCACATAATAGGGTAATCTGTCGAACAATAATTGGCAAACAATTTCCAATTCCTAGATCACTATGGGATTTATATTTTCCAACGCTATTTCAAATATAAACATGTTTCATACCATCTTATGCCATTGAGTCCAGGTCTCACTTCCTACTCAACTTAAGTGTCTAACTTAAAGAACTGCAAATATGTCCATGTAAGGTCTGACTTTACATAGAGATTTACCTCTCCATCACAATCTCGCCAAGTACTGTCATGACGTAAATTGCAACTTCAAGTGTTCCTTTTAATTAGATGGCATATACTTAATTTAAAAGGGTACTAGTTTTGATTTTATGTGGTCAAATCAAATATGTACAAAGATGTCATGCATTCATCTTGTAGCATAATTTTAATAAAAAACTTTTTATTACCAATTCATAAAGATCAAATTATCAAAGTTTTGATTGAGGTATTGGGTTCACCAATCAAGGAATTTAGTGTTAATTATCATCCATCATACCGTACTTTTGCATAAGTGTAAACACTTAGTGTTTCGGATAATTACCACCGAAGTGGCGCATGGAATTAAAACTAATTCGCCCTTAAGATGAGCTTGTACTTTTATGGCTTACTAAGTAGCTCCATTCGAACTTACAGAGGGCAGAGGACCAGGTAAGCGCAAAAGCATAACCTTAGACATCCTTTCAGTGTGACTGTGCGCACTTCTTAAATAACCCCTTTATAGTTCATTCTAATGGGTGAGCCGTTCAGTCATTGTAGCAAAGTCACCAATCAATTAAACTATTGAAAACTTAACTCTTCCAAAACAAATCAAATTTCACCATTGTTTAGTCCGTATTATTTTTCTATTCAAAATTACCCTTTGCTTAAAACTGTCGCACATAATAAACAAACAAGTAATACCAATAAAAAAAATATAAACAACTAAAAACAATGCGCACATAATAAACAATTTATACGTGTAAACAAGTAGCCACATGCAACTTATTCGATAAAACCCTATTAATAATCAATGTCTAGGTTAAATTAACGTATATATTAATTAGGGCTTTCACTCTCTCAATTGAAAGTGAGCCACATACATCGACGAATCGATTGCGTAAACCCATAATTAATGATATACCAAATTGCACATAATTGATTCATTAATGTATATAATTGGAGTCATCCCCAATTCAAGATTTTTCATAAATATACATGTGTATAAAACTTAACAATTAATCCAATCTTAAAAATTAAATAATAATACAAGCAACTATCCATGACAAACATGCATGTATCATCATGGATATAACATAACAATTATTCAATTAAGTCACAAGATCGCATACAATTCCATGTCACATAACACTTTATTCATGAATTTATCACGTAACAAATATATTAAATCTAGGTTTCGATATGGATAACATAACAATTAATATAAACCCTAAAAAAAAATTTAGGAAATCGACTAAAAAATTTTAGGGTTTCCACCCATAAAAAAATTCTCGATCCATAATAGATTTTTAAAACCAAATTAGGGCAAAAGCCTTAACTCTAAAATTAAGGTTTATATAATCATAACCAAAACCCTAGAATAAATCATATCAAACACAATAAAATATCCGTTTTTTACGTGTTTAGTAATTAATTACTCATTAAAACCAATGACTCGTGATGCCACTGTTGGAATTATATAACATGACTAATCATAAATATAAACAATAAACATCAAAGTAAGTGCGGAAGCGTATAGGAACATATAATGAATAATTAATTAACTAAAGAATAAAGTATGCGTACCTTACTTGATTCTAGCCGAACAAGAATCAAATCCACAAACTAGCAATTGGATGAACCCTAATTAGGGTTTATAGGATTATGTGAATTACCCCTTACCGTTTTGTAATTCAATCCAAGATAATAACAAAAGTATGTTATTACTATGTTCTTGTACACACGTACTAAACCGAATTAAAGTAATGCTAGTTTTTATCAAACAAATAACTTGGTTTGTGGAAAAGTAATGGATCGACACCCACAAAGGTGTTCGACCGGTTTGGAGAAGAAAAACACACACAAAACAATTTTAGGGTTTAGCTAATGAGCACAAGAGATGGAAAAATAAAACCCCTAGCCTTGTTTATATACCCAAGCAAACTTGGTGAACAAGTTGGTTTTTCTTTCCTTGTTTTGTCCCTATGGCCGATCGGTTTGGATATCCCATAGGGATTCCGGAACCTTCCCAACTTTTGCAATTAAGTCCTTTTCCAAATACCTTTAACGCCCGTTAGTCCATTACATTAATTACTTAACGTTCGTTAGTTATTTCGTTTAATAAATAAATAAATACAACATTTATATTTAATTATTTAACTTTAAATTCTCATACGTAAAGTGTGCAATCCCATAGTCTCGAGTTCGATCATAACTCACGACTACTAATTTATATCCATAAAACCAACAGTATCACGTTCCATCAGTTGCAATGACATTTTGACAGAATAGCCAGTTTGCAAACAGAAGTCATCTTTCTTTGACCTTCTTGGCATGTAATAGCAACGTACTTTCTCATTTGTTCCATTATCAGATACGAACAAAAAAAATACCACAATACCCATCCAACTTTTAAATTTTGTTTAATTATCAGATACGAACCCAAATTTTGTTTCATTATCAGTGATTCGTTGTTTGCACCTAGCAGAAATATAACTACACATCTCTCACATTTGTCATGATGATATCACGATGATAGTTACAAGACTTTTGCCGCTAAGCTACATACCCTGGCCCCTCCCGAAGATCCCAATTCGGTTCTTTTGCTGATGAGATCCACAAAACCCAATATTGTGTACTATAGGCTCGGGATGGATTCATTCTTCAGAAAGAAGTTAAGATGGACCAAAACGACATATACAAAGCAAATAAAACAAAATGATAATGAAAAAAATTTGCGTATGATAATGAAAATATGAAAAAAATTTGATAATGAACAAAATTTAAAAGTTGGATGGGTATTGTGGTATTTTTTTTAAAGTTCGTATATGATATTTGAACAAATAAGAAAGTACGTATCTGATAATGAAACAAAATTTGAAAGTTGGATGGTTATTGTGGTATTTTTTTGGGTTCGTATCTGATAATGACCCAAATGGTAAAGTACGTTGCTGTTACATGCCATTAACCCTAATATATATATATAGTGTAGGGTTATTTTCAGAACCAAAAAAAATGCGAGAACTGCGAGAACCAATCTTAGCCATTAAATATTTTGATCAATGGCTATAAATGGTTGTGGCAGTTTTGTAATTAAGTGAAAGATCAATCTTCTATAATTTAAGTGTTAAGGGGCATTATCGGCATTTTATATTTTTTTTTCTTTTAAAATCATTCCACAAACCGTCCCTAATAAGTAGGGATATCTAATTATCTGTAAACTCCTCCATCTTCATTTTCAGTTTCATTTTTCTCTCTCACCTCAAAAAACCCTAGCCGCCTCTTTCTTGTTCATGTGGATCTAACGACAATCTAGATGCACCCCAAATACTGGCACCACTTATATCTATTCGGGGTTGCTAGCTAATCGTGGTGGTGGTCAATCTTCACACCCCCAAACATCGACCAATACAAGATGAACAAGACCAACAGACTAATCATGGTGGTAATCAATCTTCATTGTCATCCTCCAATGATAAGAGCTTGTACGAGGTATTTTATACATTATTTTACATTTAAACGCTATAGTCAAAATTTAAGGGCATCTAATTAGGTTTAATTTAATGTTAGTTAATTAGTACTAAAATTGATCCCCTGTTATAAGTTTATTGTTGTGAATTGGCAAAACCTTTTTTTTTAGTTATTTATTACGAGTGTGAAGTTTTTGTTTGCAGTTGGTTTGATATTTGTTATCAAATTGCTGAAACATGTGTAATTGGTTTTGAATAATTGTGCAAAACAATATAACATATTTAAATGGCATAACAAATTAGTTGTTCATGGTGAAGGGGGCATTCGTAATGCCGACATTGGAACGTCATTTTAAATGCTCAATGGAATAACAAATTAGTTGTTCACGGTGAAGGGGGCATTGTGCTTTACTTCTTTAGATGTAAATGTAGTTTAGCAAAAAATGTGTTTTATGACTGATATAAAATCAATAGAAGTGTGTGCGTATGTGTTTGTTGGTTGATATAAAAGCAATAGAGTGGTGCATGTGTTTTATGGCTAATATGTAATCAATATGTGTTTTTACAGTTCTGATTTAAGATTGCACTTGTGTTTTGTGTTTTAAGGTTGTACTAATTTATGTAACATGTCGTATGCTACTTGATGGTGACAGGTTACTTGACGTTGTTGATGCTGGCACAAATTTGATGTCTTTTGTGCATATGTGTTTTTACAGTTCTGATTTAAGATTGCACTTGTGTTTTGTGTTTTAAGGTTGTACTAATTTCTCAAAATGGTCTTTTGTGAACAAGTAAGAAATACATTATGCATATGTGTTTTTTAGATGTTATGATTAAATAACTCGTTTATTAATTGGTTGTGGTTTTTTAGTTGTTTTGGTACATGGGATATTTGATAAAAACTAGCAACAAGATATTGTTGGCGTTACAAATGGTGACACTCCGAGTATGGTGGGACTAAAGTTAAACTTGGTGAAAAAGAGTAATCTTACCTGCTAGATGTAATTTGTTTTTCATTCTTAAGCAATGATCTAACTTACAACCAGATAGTAGTGTCTTTCGATATGTTTGCTTGATTTTGTGCGCATATGTTTTATTTTTTGCACACGTGTTTTGATTGCGCATATCTGTTTGGTAGTTGCATAGTTCAGATTGTCTTTCGTTATCTTTGTTTGCTTTTGTACACATATGTTTTATTTTGTGCACACGTGTTTTTTATTGGCTATATGTAGTTTTTTTATATATAAATGGTATTTGGAAATTGGAAATTATAATTAAATGTATTGTACAAAATAGAATTATGGTTCGGTAAAGAAAAAATACAAATGGCATGATAGTCGATTTGTGTTTCTTAAGACTTTTGTTCGTAATTAGTTATGTAGAGTTTAGAAAAATTCATGTGCATAATTGTAGGAATGTTTGTCCTTTAACTTGGTTCGAGTCTAGTGTTATTAGAAACATACATGTGCATGTTTGTCCTTTAACTTGGTTCTTTAGTTTTGGAACACACGTGTTCTAGAGGCTGGCGATGTATTTGGCTACCGTGTAATTATTTTTTTTAATGTTGTTGAAACAGATTATTCAATACGAGGGAGGTGATAGTTGTGCACATATGTTTTTACAGCTGGTATCAAGATAATCAAGGATGAATAATGTACATGTGAATTCTAATTGTGCATTGTGCATTGTGCACATATGTTTTTATATGAAAAAACGATCAAGATAATCAAGGATGAAGAATGTACGTGTGCATTGTACATGTGAATACGACGAAAATTTTACACGCATTGCATATATGCAAAAACGATCAAGATAATCAAGGATACGTGAATGCATGCGTGCACACTAAAGAAGATGTTGCAAAACATGGTGTTTACACATGTGCATCCCCAATTAATTTTGTTTTTTTTTTTATTAATTAAGCATTTGTAGTGAAGTAGAAATTTTAGCAGGTGTTAGATTTTGTAAATCATTAGCTTGTACAATTTTGAGTTATTAACAAAGTTTTGTTGTTTGTATACATATTTATGTATTTTTTTTAAAAAAATACATGTGCAAATACAAAACACCTATGCATAAACAAAAATACAATTGTCTATAATGTAAAACACATGTGCACATAATGTTTTTTTAAACAGGTATAACGCGCACAAAAAAAAAAAAAAAAAAAAAAAAAAAAAAAAAAATCCTAGAATTTAGGGAACTAATAAAACGTTTTTTGTAAAAAAAAAATAAAAAATAAAATAAAAAAGTATTTTTACCATTATATCCTTTTGAAATAAATAATAAAATTTAATATCCAAAAAAATTTGATTGGTTGATGCTGGTTCTCGCAGTTCTCGCAATTTATTTGGTTCTGACTATAACCTCACCCTATATATATATATATATATATATATATATATATATATATATATATATATATATATATATATATATATATATATATATATATATATATATATATCTATATCTATATCTATATTATATATAACAGGAGGCATTTGGCATTAATGTCACCTCAATGCACAGTAATTGTTTTTAGTGCCATGTCATCACATTAGTCCACCTAAGCTATTAATATTTTTATTAAATTTCGTTTTTAATATTCATGTATTTTTTTTTACCTAAGCTATTAATATTTTTATTAAATTTCGTTTTTAATATTCATGTATTTTTTTTTTTTTTTTTTTTTTTTTTTATTAAATTTCGTTTTTAATATTCATGTATTTTTTTTTTCCGAAAATTGTTTATAAAAAAGGAGTTTTGCAAGGATTCGAACCTGGGTCTGTTAGTTTATAAACAAACATGATTACCACTAGACCAACACAATTTTTTGATTATAACTTGGAAAACCAAATTTATAAATCTCTACAACACCATTTTATCTACAAAAATTATATTTCACATATCCATTCCTTAATTATAGTTAAAGAATTATAAACTTTAACCTAATCTTATATAATATTGGAGCATATCTATTCCTTAATTATAGTTACAAATTAATTCAATGTATCTACAATAATAATCCTATAAAAAATATATTATCAATATTTAAAAAAAAAAAAAAAAAAAAAAAAAAAAAAAAAAAAAAAACCCTAATTCTTCTTGAACCATTTTCCCTGGATAATTTTTATTTTGCTAAAGCTTATTATGTTCATAATTTTTGTATAACTTTTATGCATATTATGTGTGTTTGCAGATGCAACACATACACACGAGTTTATATGTTTATGCATGATGGTCTCTTATTTAACATTGTGATGATGACAGCCTATGTTACTATTTGTTCATATCAAACATAATGTTTAATTACTTATATGCAGGATACCGCTCATTGTGCTTTTCAGTTCCGCAAAAAATACATAAAAGGACAACTGAGTTATTTGAGCAGTTAAAAGTTACAACCGAGCTTGACCTTTGACAGGTTTGTCGGTATCTGTTTACGCTAATTTTATATGTTATAATTTTCCTTAATTATAATAGTGTAAAATTTTATGTGTGATTGTATCTGTAGGAAGCCTTTCATACGGTAGAAGATATTTATGGGTTAATGAGCATGGCTAAGAAGATGCCAAAATCATCCTTGATGGCTGTATATTATGCGAAGTTGATCCAGATTTTCTCGATTTCTTCTAGCCATCTTTATCATGCTAATGCATGGTTCAAACTTTTCCTACGTCAGAAAAGCTTCAATAAGAACCTAAACCAGAAAGATTTGCAGTTAATAGCATCATGAGTTGTTATTGCGGAAGGTAATTACTTCTTTTAAATATTTTTTATGTAGTTAATGGGATGTTTATAACTGCACGTAATAATGATATAATAGCTTATTTAGAAGCTGTTAGTATGTTTAGATGTTAACATAGAAGTTTAGTTTGTGGCTTTGTGCTTTCTTAACCCGAGATGAAGTAAGGCATTATCGACATATGCATTTTTTGGCTTTTGCAGTATGATGTAGAGACTTTTATTACACACAAATTTCTGAATATATGCATTTTTTTAGTTTTATCGCCCTGGTGATGAAGTTACTTAACAAACAGACTTCGTTATGTAGACATTTTGATGCCTTTCACCAGCTTTACTCTTTTGACATGTTTAAGATAAAATAGAACCCAAACCAACTTTGTGTTTATACTTTATTGATGAGCAGTGATGCTCATTCCATCAGAAAGTTTCACCGGTTGGTTCAATCATCTTAAATAGCATGAAAAATTAAGTACATTGACCTTCAGTAGCGCAGCCTAGAGTATTTACAAAGATTTTTAGCAAAAGGGTGTATGTGAATATGGTATATGAAGGACCAGGAAGCATTGTGAGCCTATCCAACATGTTTATTTGTGTCTTACGATTGACCCATATAGACCCATCTAAGTATCTAACCATCCCATTTTGCTAACAATAATATTTGCAGAATTAGCTTACTATCAACAATGAAGGCCGGCAAACATTACGCTGCTGCTACAGACAAGCGGTTCAAGAACGTTGTATTTTCCCAAACATTGGTATTGTAGTTCACAATTTAGTCTCTACATTGCAGGCTCACTCACCTATAAACCAACAATTTCTAATTGCATAATCATCAAAAGAGCGTGCATCATGTACTTTTTTTTCCCTACACAATCAGCATGATGAAGATAATATTTCTTACAGTGGCCCTCATACTTGCAGCTTTCCATACAGCAACAGCTGGAGATCCCGACATTCTCTCAGACTATATACTACCTCCGGGCACTTCGACTGTCGACGCTAGCTTTCTCACATACACAGGTATGCGAGTATTAGTTAGTGCACCAGAGGCCAAAACTCTAAACATACTAGACTTGTCACTCAACGCTCTAACAGGAGAGATTCCACAAGACATTGGTCAAATGACAGAACTTTTAACTTTGAATTTGTCAAGAAACTTTTTTTCAGGAAAGACTCCATCAAGCATGTCAAAGTTGGATTCATTGAATGATCTAGACATGTCATATAATAACATGTCGGGAAGAGTTCTATCCAGCACTCAAATCCAGTCCTTTGAACCTGCAAGGTTCAAAGAAAACAAGGGACTATGTGGACCACCCGTGACCAAAAGTTGTTTGGAAGACGAAGAAGTAGAAGCATCACCCACCAATGGAGAAAGTGAGGGTGATGGTGATGACAATGATGAACTTTGGAATTGGTTTTATATTGGTGGAGGCACTGGCTTTGCTACTACATTTTGGATAGCATCTAGCACTTTGTTTCTCAATCGTGACCTGAGACGTGCTTTTTTTCACCTTCAAAATAGCTTAAAAAGCTGGGTTTATATGAAGATGAACGCGTTCAGAGCTAAATTGTTAAGGGTTGCACCTGAATTGTGATCTATTTTTCCTTTTTAAAGATGGCGGCAAGGTACTTCTAACGTCCTACAACTCTATAGTTATCTGTGTTGATACTGTAATTTATTCGAGACATTGTTGTGTAATTGTCAAGCTAATTTGAGTAACTTTAATCAAAACACCTTATGATTCTCGAAACAATGAATAAGCTCATATGAGAGACTTTAGGTTCAGTAGACAATATTCATTACAATATACAAGTCTGCAGAAATATGAAACATCGTGATATAATCAGCAATGACATTCATTAAGATGGTAAACATACCTTATTATAATCATTGGCCAGTAACTACTAAGAGCAATACCAAACCCAAAGTAAAGTTGCCGCATCTTTTATGGCATATTAAACAGGAGGATATAAATTTCAATGTAGTAGATTTCATCCTCACTGTACAAAGCCATTTGTTTATACTTCAAAATTTTATATTTTAACTTCTACTTCACATTGTTCCCAAAAGAAGCACATAGAAAAACGATACATTTTAACTGGACTATATAAATCACTCATGCTTAAAGTAGAACGATGAAAAAACACAACCGAACATACTTTCAAATGAAAAAGAAGATAGTAAAATAAACTAAAACACAACAACATAGAAGGTAGATAGAAATAGATATTATCCTAGCATAAGCCGATCTATGAATTAGTAATGTGTACAAATGTTTATATATTTAGAGGCCATGTATTAGCTTTTTAGCTCTCTCAGTAGCTTATTTGTGTTCAATTTAGTTTCATTATCTTAGTTTAAGTTAGTTTAGAGCATTGCCTAGCTTATCCAAGTTTCCTAACAGCTTATTTTTAGTGTTAAGTTAGCCATTAGTAGCTTTTTGTAAACGTTAGTGCATATTCAGTTCAGTTTAAGCTTATTTACTCCATTTCCCAGCTTATTTCAAAAGATTGTTGAGATTTCAAAAATTATTTAAGCTTCTGCAAGTTTATTTTACAAGTTAGCAAAAAGAAATTTTCATTAAAAAATATGAAATTCGTTTTTGTTGATTTATGTGCACAACTTCTTTGGGTGAACCTTATCATTGGACACTCTGGGTACACTTGCACTGGCCCTGAACCTCCGACGGACCACCTCATGGACCGACATCCCGTGGACCGCAGGTTTTATTTGCAATGTTTTAAGATTGACTTCGGCAATAAAAGTAATTATGTCATAATGGTCATTATAATATTTTAATTTGGTGCCTTTTCTTTCTACTCAGGGAGCCTCTCATCATGAATATTATGTGGAAAATTTTGTTGCTACAGGTATGATATTTTGTGTAAATTCATGGTGAATAGTATAACTTTGCTTGATAAAGCTGTATTAATGATGATTTTATGTTGCAATGGAACTGTAGGCTGTATAAGAAGCGTCTGTCTCCTTGTGCTCAATTTCCGAGGCAGAGAACTCCTAAATTCAACCAATGAACCTGAAGAACATGCTATAAAAGAGAAAAATAATCTCATTTTCAATGCTTTTGTCAGTAATACGTTAAAAACTCTATGTATGCTTTATGGCATGTATAAAGTTCTTATTTCTGCTTTCTTGAACCTTGAATCTTAAGGCCTATTTTTGATGATTACTAATATCGTTATGTTTTATTTTTTTTCATGTTCACCATACATGCCCAACCATTGTCTTCCTAATATTATAAGGTTTTGTGGGAAGCTTTAGATGTTAGATCGACTACTCCCCAAGCTAAAAGCTACAGATCATCGGGTAACAAGAAGTTTACATTACCTCTGTTAGCCGTTTATTGCTTTTTCCCTTTTTTTTGGTTGTCATTTTACTATTATTTCTCATTAATATAATTACTTTTTACTTTTACAGCATGACTGCTCCTATGATTCACTCAATCGCACTCAACTGTGGTGAATCAGATCTCGAGGTTACAGGTACATTATTAACCATATTGAGCTGAGAATCCTAGAATCTTCTCCTGATATAACATTTTACTCTTCTACTAATTGTGCTAGCCTTATGAGTATGACACGCTCCGTTATTTCATTGAGGGTCTGGTCTATCATCAGTTATACTTATACCCGTCTCATATAGATAGGACCCACAAAAGCGGAATGAACTGGACCATAACCAATAAGTCCTAAATTGTCTTATAGTTGCACCTCTTTTTTTTCAATGGATGGATGATTAGTTCTATAGCATCTGCAACATAATCATTCTGTAAGAGTAATTTTGACCAACATATTATTTTGCTTTCCAAGGTTGGTTACGATAAGCAGGGACTTCCAATAGGCTTGCAATTGATAGGACGACCTTGGTGTGAAGCTACAATTTTGAGTCTGGTTGCTGCCATTGAGGTAACATACTAACATCCCATCCTAAATAGTTCATTTGACCTTAAAAAGTCATAGTGCAGGCTAAAAATACCATAGTTGAATGTTACTAACACTAACCGTCCGTTGATTATTTGGATTTCATCGACAATGGAAAGAACCGGCGCAGACACCTGCTGGTTCATACATGTGAAGTAAAGACTAAGCATCAGCAGACTTGGAAAGATCTTAGAGAATCTGAGGCAGCCAACTGAACACCAATCAAACCAGAAAGTTTAGACGAACCAGTGTTGCCAAAATCACCAATTGCTGCACACAATATGAAAAAGAAGGGGGAGATAAACATAGATTCAATTGACGATGATAGAACGGAAAGCCAAGGGATCAGTGCTAACGCGAGTACTTCTGTCACCACAACTAACAATCCGGAAAATGGCGGGGAGATAAATATTGATAAAATGGAGGATGATAATGGGCAATTTTGTACGGGTCAGATGTTGGCATAACATTTTCAAAGTAACCAATTTTTACTGTGTTGCCAATATATTAATAACATCAGTGTAAAAGTTTTAATGAAGTGATCAATCAGCATATAAAGCATATCAGAAGATTAAAAAACACATCATCTGATTCATTTAAGCCATGTTACAAATACAAGGGTGTTTGGGATTGCTCATCAAAGTGTCTATCCGCAACAGTTTCAAGTCTTAAAAACCAGCTTATATGCTTATCTTACATTAAAATAAGCCCTTAAAAACACGTTGTTACCAGCTTCTTTCTAACCATTTTCAAACAGTATAAGTAATCCAAAAAAATCCTTTAAACCCTAATCAAATCATTGAAAATTCAAAACGATTAGTTAGCCATGGGCTGCTTCCTAAATTAGTCTTGCGTTCTTTTACCGTGCTGACAAAAGTATTCAGTGTGTGTGTGTTACTTTTATTAAATCTAACTAAGGTTTAACTGAAGATATATTATGACCCATCTTATCATTTTCTAGGTGATTATTATTATATGATATATCATCATAAGAGATACTGATTGATGGATCCTGAAAGCAAGAAGTTTGGAAAAAGTAAGTCGTAAAGTTCATATACTTTCTTTTTCGATTAGTAAGTCGTAAAAATACGCAATGTTGATTTAGTTTAATTGTATTCAGGGTGCTCTCAGTCGAGTTATCTGACTTTCACAAAATGTCTGTTGATTTTGATGATAAGCTTAGAAGTTTTCTTAGAGACTGTCGATACTTGGAGGTAATGTTATCTTATTTTTTTACAAAAAAGTAGTGTTATGTTAATTGTTATGGTGTTTTATTACATGTTCAAGATTCCGTGAGACCTCTTCAAGTTCGAGTAAGGAGCCTTAATCTTGCTAGCTTGACCTATACCATAAACGTATAGAAAATATCACAATCTTGAACGAGATAACTTCATGAACGAAATTTCCCATCTTAGATCATGTCATTGTAACGTGTATATATTAAGCATTTTTCAAAGTACACTAGAGTTGACATAAAAATGCATATGCAAACAATGTATGAGCCATTAAAGATCATGAAAAGAGTGTTTGATTGAATATGAAGTTATGCAAAGGTTGTTAGGCTTCCTTGACCCACAAAAAGGCATAATATAAGTTGTTATCAAGTAGTTGTCAATGGACCCACTTAACCCCTACCATGTCTAAAAGTCAAAGTCCAATCTTGGAGCATATATTCTGAGCAACTATCAACAACTCAAAGATAGATCAAAATACAAACTTGGGTATCAAAGATTTGAGATGAAATTCCTAGAGTTTTGGTTGTAGTGTTACATAAGAAATTAAACACTTTATATGATTCAAAAATATGTATTCGTAGATAGTAATCTTATGCATTGAAGGGTCATAGTTTTAAAGGGAACAACAGCTAAACTAACTCGCACAACTTTATTTACAAGGTTAGTTTGTTAGAACCTATGAATATGATTAGTATTTAACAAGTTTTTCAGTAGTATATCTTATGTGTAACATGACATGACATGAACAAAATAAGATGGACTTACCTAAAAATCAACGAAAACATCAAGCAATGGTTTATTAAATTGACAAGAAAAAATTTTACATACAAATCTAACATTTGCTTTGAGACAACCAAAACTTTATAGTGTTTGTATTTTAGATGACTCACCAGAGGCATAATTTAAACGGATAGCAGCCATGGTTCTATGTTGAGTCAAGCGAAATCTGGATGCTGATCTTGGAGGAGGATTGCTGCTGTCCCCAACAGAAAACACAAGTATTTGACTTGGTTGTTGGTCCGTAACCAACTGAAACGCCAAGTAAAGTCTAGACGAAGAGGAATCTAAAACAAGAGACGACGTGTTTCCTAGAATTTGCAAGTTTCTTTGACCCTCTAACACTTGGCTCGGGGTTTGGCCACCAAGAAAATACCTTTTCATAACGGATGCACCGCTATCTAGCCAACCAACGACGGCGCTGGACCCCACCATACTCCCACTTGGTGAAAACCCCATTCCTATATAGGAATTTGTGTTTGGTGTTGATAAGACAAAGTTCCATAAATTTGGCCTGGCTTGTGAATACTGAAAAATACGAAAAAAAAAAAAATATTAATAATCTTGTACGGGTGATCAACATATGTACACATGTATTTAATTTCAAGAAAATCAATGTAATTGTTGAGATGCTAGAAAAACTAACTGGAAAGTCCAAACTTTTTACAAACTATAAAGAAAAAGGTTAGATATTTAAAAATATTGATGACCTCTTTTTAAAAGCTTGATATGAAAAACTATGAATTTTCAAATGCCAAAAACCCAATAAGTCACTAAAAACAGGTAAAAAGAGTCCCAAGCTTGGCAACTTGAATAACATGTTACATGTACTAATAATAGCTTTGCCGTTTATTAACGTTTTTGGAAGCTATATGACCATCAAAAATCGTAATTAGTATTATGCATTATGCAGTCCGAAACACACACATATATAAAATACAAGTGAAGAAACTTACTCTAAGGATGAAGCCTTCAGATGACCAAACAGGAAAGCAATTGAGATTAGTTGTGTCAAATAAGAGCGGGCTACCCACAATATTCAGGTTAGAGAACTATATGAATCTTGAGTTTGTGCATGGATCATATGCAAGGAAAGATGACTACCTAATAAAATCAAGAATAATGGAAAATTGTTTAGTAATCTCATCATGGACATGTTCTTGAGCATATTTTTTTCTCTCTAGAGCTATGATATGATATATTATGTTCCCTCTAGAGTTATATAATATGAAAATGAATTGAACAGCAAAGAAGTAGTGGGTGAATGATGGATGATAGATTATAGAACATGTTAATGAATTGAAGAACATCTGTTCACTTTATCAGGTTCACTTTCAAATGAAAGAAGCATGATTTACAACATATTACCTCTGTTCGTTTGTGCTCTTTTTTACTGTTAATGATTAAAGAGGCTCAAAGTTTCTATTGGTACTGTTAGTTAGGGAGTATTGATGCCTTTGGGAGCTATGACAGCAAGATATTTAAAGGTGTTTAGAGTAGCTAAGCCTGGTTCTATATCCATGCTGAACCATATAGTTGGTTGGAGAAACCAACCGGTCCATATCTCTATACAATATTAATATTGGCTCTTATTGTAAATAATTTGTACATTTAGTTTGTTTTAAATTGTCACCTTTCCGATAACATTTTAGTATTAATATTGGCACTTATTTTTGATGAATAGTTGTCGGTGATGTGGTCTGTATCACGAGCCAATCAAAGAGAAGCTTTTATGGGCTCAAATTTAAAGTATACTACTATAATCCCATAGTTAACCATGTTCACTAGCGGTGAGGTCATGGAGCTTTAATTACCACACCACTTTGATCTTTGATTTTGGGTATATGTGCTTTTGGGAATACTTTACTCTTAAGTATCTTTTAGAATGTCATTCATTGTGATTTTCTTTGTGATCTTTACTTTGTAGACAGTGGACCAATTATTCAAGTTGAATCTTCCGATGGATATCTCTCACTTGGAAGCTTTGCTTTCAATACTTTTTCACGCCCTCATGGGTTATTTGCTCAAATTTGTTAGCCAGTTAGGTACCACACATCTATATATCAGAATGCTCTGATGATTCAACTTTTTTGCTTCTCATTGCTCATCTATTATGTTAATGGTTGATCCGGCATTGAAATTTTTTATGTTTTTCTTAACTTTTATTTTCTTGTCTTTTCCTATCTTATCAAAAATGTTATCAATCTAAGTTATACATATAGTTTTACTTGAACACAGTTGAGAAGAACCATCTATCATATATGAAATGTGAGGAATATACAGTTTAATACCATCAACACTCACTCATGGTTGCGCGATATTTATAAGTCATGCCCACCCATCGAAATACATGTACATGCTCCAACTATGGAAATACAGATTCTTTAGGAATACATGTACGCTTCAATATACGAATGATGTTTCCTATCTCTCTTGAATAGATATTATTGTGTTAAATGGTCACTTTGAATTGAGTAGTAATGATTCTTAATGAATCATTGACGTCGCTATCCATGCAATATCAATTATGATGTGGCAGTGAATAGCCATGACGCGGCACTAAAGTTACAATAACACCGTATCAAATAATATTAAAGGAAAGTTACATGTGGTTTGTAACAACCAATTGTTGATCTAAGCCCTATGAATGTCGTCTCCATCGGTCGATAATACCAATGCATGTACACATGCTGTAGGCGTACTTCAATTTCAGTTTGATCATTCATAAGATAAGAAAACGGTTTACATGTAAATTCCATACTCAACCATCTACATGATTCCTCTTGGTCTAACTGGTGCCACAAGGTAATTCTCAGTGGCCCATATATAGAGATATATATTGAAGCCTTTATGGGCCTCAATCACAAATCTTGACTTTCATGACAAATTATATCCACGTCAAAAACGGTTTAAAGAGCGGTCTAAGAGATTCAGACAGTATGTCACGAATCTTCTTGCCTCTCAAGACCCACACATCAAGGTCGAAAAGTTCCACCTTAGTTGCACTCCTTCTTTACGATTACCCTCCTTTTTTCGCTATAGCAAATTATGTCAACGATAATTATAAGACATGCCCGCCCATTGGGCGGGCTTCGACCACTAGTATATATATATATATATATATATATATATATATATATATATATATATATATATATATATATATATATATATATATATATATATATATATATATATATATATATATATATTTTGACCTCTAAGAATCTCAATTAGTAGTTTTACATATTAAAGAAAAATTGGTTCGTTTTAAAAAATAGAAAAAAGAATAGTGAGTAGCAAAAGGTGGTGTTATGACATGTTACGTCACATGTAGATCTAAATCAGCCGGTCTGATAGTTAGAGAGCTCGGTGTGGGGAACATTTAACACACCAAATGCACCAAATGGCACAAATGGCGCCGCCATTTCCATACCGCCTTCCTCACCATTCGCCCGCCAAAGAGCAAAAAGTGGGTGGAATCACGAAGCGTTATTGGTATTTTCCTGTGTAAAATGAAAAAATAATGGTACGATTAACGTGTTATTGGTTTTTTTTCCTTGGGGAGGGGGTTTAGTGATTGGTAGGTTATTGGGCAGGTGATAAGGTGGCGCTGAGGTGGCAGACTAATAACACGTTATTGGTTATATATTTCTACACCAAACGCTCTTATGATACTAGTCATAAAAGTAAAGAAAACAAAACAAAAACAAAACATGGAAGTGGTGAGTTTGAAAAACTAAAAAGTAAAGGGATCAAAGATGAAACAAATCAATAACAATGTATCTAGGGTTTTATCTACATTTCCATCTCTAACAGTTTCAAACAAACTCTGCTACCTCTACTCAACTGTCCTTGGCCTTCAGTAAATCACCCACACAAACACACTTAAAAATTTAATGCGAGTTATTATTATTATTTTTTTTTAAGGGGGAAATGAAGCCTACTTTATAATGTGGGAAAGTTGTCTACTTTCTTTTGTAAATAAAGAGGGAAAACATGTATTTATGATAAAATGAAGGGGCTTAATTGTAAATATTTTTTATTTTTTACAAAAGAAAGTAATCAACTTATGCATCATTCCACTTTTTTAAATTAGCCTTCAACTATTTTGTGAATTAAACATGATAAACATGCCTCAAAAACTTCGGGTCTTCCAAGTTCGAGTTTTTAAACACCATGTGGTAGTTGAGGTAGTAACTTTACATTGATTTATTGTTGATATATTTACTTTACTTGTACTCCTTCACCAAACTACCTCCCGAACATCTCATTACTTCAACTATGTCATTAATTAACTTCCATATGCTTTTTCAACAACTACTTCTACTATGCCATTAACTTCTTCCTTATGCTTTTTCAAGACACTATTTAAATTGAAACCCTAAACGATACCACTCACTTGAGCGAGTTTTTCTCCAGTTTTGGCCGCCCATCTCTGCCTCCAGATCTCATTTCATCCTAGAGTTCTTCTACAGTTTCATCTCTTCATTAAGTTGAACGAGTTTTTTTCTGCATCTTCTCCATCTCCAAAGAGGTGAGTTGTTTCTTTTTTTTACAATTGGCCTTTAAACTATTATTTTTGTTTCTAACTGACTTCTCATGATATAGATATGCTCCTCCTGCTGGCATTGAGTTATGTTGATTAAAGTTGGAATCATTGGTTTTGTGGTTCATTTAGTCGATGTTTTCTTAGAGATGATGACGTTACATGTTTTTCGACCATGGTTCCTCTGTTTAAATAGGTATAACTCTCATAATTAATCTCTTCTCTAAAATGCGACATAGAATATTTATTAAATTGCACTTGGTAGCTTATTTTCGGTTTGGATGTGGTTATGGTACAAATAAAAATAAAAATAAAAATTACTGGTACTGTGTTGCCTTGATGATCCTGAGCTCAATAAATGTAATTTGTAGATCTTCTTTTTCTGTTAAAGCTCTCTATATTTCATATAGACTTTCTTTTATTCGAAAATCACTTTTTCTGTTAAAGCTCTCTATATTTCATAGTGACTGTTTTGTTTAGAAAAGCCACTTTTTGAGGAAAAAAAAGTTGGTCATTAAGGTGTCTACCACAGGCCAACCCATCTGATTGAAAAGCCAAACATGAAACACCAACCAGTTAATACTAGAACTCTTCTGTAATACACATTTTTCATGGTTCTTATTTTTAGTGTGACTTTATTTTCTTGTTTACCATCAACAGGTATGACAATCCTTCATTTTATCTATAAGTTTAATTCCATAATAGCACTACATTATCCAATAATCATACTCATTTGCATTTAGTTGATAATCTAATTATGTGATTATATGTATAAATGTATTGTGTTTTGAGATTGATTGAGGTATATGCATAGATTAAGATAATAGATACAAGCTGAACTAAATGTGTATATATTTCTTATTCAAACTTGTATATTCTCCAAATGTGTTATCATTAGTTGTAAATTTCTTAAGTGGTTTTAGGCAGTTTTTATATAATCTAATTTTAGCTTTGTTTGAAGACTCTTTTTAGATAAAGAACTTTAATTGCATTAAGTTGGATTGTAAAACAAAATCCAGAATAAGTACATTTTGTTGATTTATTTTTTTGATTGTTAAGTGATTTAACTCATTTTCTCTTACTGCAGTTGTGAACACCTTTCAAACCCGCAACCTCCGATGTCTTGTCTCAGCAAACACGTCTTCATGGGCCGGCCGGAATCGTATGGATTCCGCTAGGAAAAACACAAAGTGAGAATATCCGGCTTCCATTGGGGATAAATCTTCTTCTTTTGCATGGGATCTGGTTTAATCTCTCTCACATTATTCAACAAAGACACGACATGCTTAGCTAATGTCTCCGGCCCTACGTGTATGTTATTGAAACTGAATTCTGTCATAGCTAATGCATCATAGTCACTACCATACTCTAGGCTGGTTGCACCTAAGATCCCGACAGATACAGAAGCCAACAATTCCAAAATCAACTATATAAAGATCTGACCTTCTAGCAAGAACCAGAAGTGTATCAGGGTGAGAAGGGACCGAGATGCCAATGCGTAAATATTGGATTCCATTGTTAACGTAAAAATTTGCAGCTACTTTCTCCGTATGACGATCCTAAATCACCCCGGAACAACTTGAAAAGATATCCCGAAGTCTTCGGGCTTTTAATATCTCGCAGCTTGAATCAATACTTCTTGCTGGGAAATATGAAGAGGTCCGAAATCTCTGCTTCGAGCAAATTCATGATGAAGCTTATCGTTGGAAAATTGACCCCGTTGGGCATGCCAAACTCGCTAAAGAAATGTAATGGCATGGGTGAAGGAGAGTGAAGAAAAAGCTCAATTTAGCGAACCAATGTATTGATATGTACAAGATGGAAGATGGTAGAAAAGTAGAGATGATTGCTGAACATCAAAAAGAGAATGCACGTCTTGTGCTTGAATTGAAAGAATGTAAAGAGGATAATCAAGAGTTGAGAAAAGGAATCAAATCTGTCACAAACAAAAGTGAAATTCTAGTGCGTAGGTTGGAAGGGATGGAAGCTCAAAAGGAGGAGATGACTCGAAATTAAAGTTGTAACAAGAGAGTAAGGGGGTGTTTGTGGAAGGGATGGATTCAAATTTTTTTGTTGCTTATATTGAAAATTTTCGGCTTATATAAGTTTATTATGACATAATAAGCTTATATAAGCCGAAAGGTTTCAAAATAAGCCACAAAAAGTGAGCTTATGTAACATAAGCCAAAAACCAAATAAGCTGTAAGCCGGCTATATAAGCCGAAACAAACACTCCCTAAGGAAGAAATGGGAAACACATCTCCTGGTCTATAAGAGACACATGAATCTGTCATTCCAGGGGAAGCATGGATTTGTCACTCAGGGGGGAAAGCTCCACATGGCAGCAACATAAAATTAAATGAGATATGAGGGGAGAGCTCATAGTTCAGGCAAAAGAAACAAATTTGAATCCCACATTGTGAAAGAGTGGACACCCAAAGGTTCTCAATAGACTAGTAAAGCTTAGTTTTGTGTCATGATTGTTACAATCTTGTTTAAAATGTTATCTAGTTAAATAACATAATTAATAACTATATTTGTATGAACTCGTGAATGTGCTAAAGTGTCACGATTATTACAATTTTGTTTAAAATGTTATTTAGTTAAATAAAGTATTTGGCGGGGTGCAAGTCCATATAATCAAACCGGTCTTGACTCGTGCTCCCTCTAGAACAAGTGACAATAGAATGGCTCGCGAGTAACCTAAGCATTTGGTCAAGCATGTCTAATGATGTCGAGGTAACTAACTAGTTGCATTGCGTAAATGAATTCATCCTCACACTTGAAACCCATTTTGACACTATACTTGTCCTTTGTTTGTTGGTAATGCCTTATCACATTTCACCTCACTTGCTCTAGTTTAGTTTTATACATGGGTGAGTTGTTATATTTGGTATCATTTTATTTGTAATTACATATATTTAAATTGGAAGTAGAATTGTTTATAATAAAGGATCGCTGAAATAAATAGGTTACTACGAGTAACATTTAATGGATAACTACAAAACGACAATATAATTAAAAACCTTTAAGTATCAGAAGCTTACATAGTTAAGTTAGAAAATTACTCCTCTCGTCTCATAATTATTGTCCAGTGTTGACTTTTGAGAACTTTACTTTTCAATTTAGATCTTAAATATTTTTATTTGTATTATATTACTTTATGCAAAATATATGAATGAACTGTGTTTTGAATTATATTTTCATTCATATAATTTAATCAAATATCACATACACAAATAAAAATATTTAAGGTCAATGTTCAAAATAAATACTTGAAAAGTCAATACTGAAAAATAATTATGAGATAAAGGTAGTATAAAGTACGAAAATGGACTTGTATATATGAAAACCAGGTATTTAAATATGAACATGTATAAATGTAAACTTTCTAAGAGTTCATATTGTAGAAAAACTTAATTTAATCGCAAAAACACTTCTTTATTAACAAAAAAAAACTTATTACATATAATTAGTACAAAACTAATCTCAATCAGTTACAACCAAGAATATCACTATCTGATTTCAATCAGATATACCAGACAATCAACTACAATGAATCAAACTGATCAAGGTGATAAAAAATAACACAGATCTTAGAGTGAGAAATCTTTGAGAGGATTATAGCTTTAAGAGAGAAAAACGAATATGAATAATGAGAAGTATGGAAGATTTTTTTGCTTAAATACTCCAGCCACCGACATTGATCCAGCATGACAACTTAGTCCTTCTACTTTTAGAGTAAGGATCAAATGAGAAGAAAATTAAGAATAAGAAGAGTGAGAAGAAACTACAACCACACATATAAGATGCACCTACAAAAGTAGATGCATCTCCCCTTAAAATTCTTACTCCTATTTAAAATATGTGGTTAGAAACCTTTCTCATTGTTCTCATTTTAATATTGCTTCTCACTAGATCTCTTCCTCTACTTTTAACCTCCCAAAGTGTCATCACAGTTATATCTGAGAAACAAAACAATACACAATCAGTCCCTCTAGTATTTCCAGGCTAGATTATAATTTTAACATCCCCCTTAATCTTGGCCAGGAATACATCATACAAACCCAGTTTATTATGTTGAGCTTTATCAAGTCCTTTTGTAAAATGCCAGTAGTTTGATATGCTGATCCAATCTTTTTAGTTTCTAAAACACCTGCCAAAAGCTTTTCTTTAACAAAATGTAGATCAATTTCCAAATGTTTTGTTCTTCAATGAAAAACTGGATTAGCTGTTATCTTAATAGCAGCTTGACTGTCACAATATACTTTAACTGGAATGAAATGTTCCCAATTAATGTCCTTTAAGATTTTAAGGACCCAAACAATCTCAGAAGTAACAAAAGCTAATGCTCCATATTCAGCTTCTGTTGAAGACTTTGAGAGGGTGTTTTGTTTCTTACTTTTTTTCAAGAAACTAGAGAACCATTTAAATTTAAGCAATATCCCGTTACTGAACTTCTTGTGACAATGCATTTTGCCCAATCAGCATCTACAAATGCTTCAAGAGAAGTATTTGCAGATTTAATAATATGTATACCGAACCAAAAAGACCCTTTTAAGTATCTTAACACTTTTAAAGCAATTTTAAGATGAGATTATAAAGGTTAATACATGAACTGACTTAAACAGTGCACTGAGTAAGAAATATCAGATCTAGTATAGGTTAAGTAAATCAATCTACCAATTAAATTTTGATATTCTGTAACATTGTCAATAACATTGTCAATAACTGGATCAGACTCAGATGACTCATTAGTAATAAACAAATTTTGTTCTAATGGAGTAAAAGAAGGTTTACAAGCAAGTAAACCAAAATCGAAAAGGAGATCAAGACATTATTTTCTTTGTGTCAAACTCAGTGTCTAAAACTTCAATACCCAAAAAGTATTTTTGTTTTCCCAAATCTTTAATTTGAAACTTTTATTTTAAAAATACTTTGAAATTGTCAATCTCCTCATGATTATTACCAGTAATAATGATATTATCAACATAAACAAGTAAAGCAATAAAGATACCTGAATCATGTTTGGTAAATAAAGAATAATCGCTCTTACTATACTTGAAACCATTTTCTAACAAAACACTAGTCAATTGAGCATTCCACTGTCTGGGAGTTTGTTTTAGCCTATATAGTGACTTTTTTAATCTGCAAACTCTTTTATCACTTGGATTAAAATACCCTTCAAGCAAAGACATATATACTTCTTCATCAAGATCACCATAAAGAAAGGCATTCTTAATGACTAATTGAAACAAAGGCCGTTGCTTTTAAACTGCTAGGTTATTTAAACACCTAACAGTGACAATCTTAACAACATGAGAAAAAGTCTCATCAAAATCAACCCCCTCTTTCTGGTTATATCCTTTGTCCACAAGCCTAGCCTTATATATGTCCACTTCACCACTAGATTTGTACTTAATTTTAAACGCTCATTTACTTATTATGGCTTTTCTACCCTCCGGAAGATAAGTAACTTCCCACATACCATTACAATACAAAGCGTCCATTTCTTTGTTCATTGCTTCCACCCAGTGCTGAATTTTACTTGATTGTTCATAGTTTTTTTGGTTCAAAACTTTTATTTTATAAAACAAAAACTTTCATACTTTAGTTTTGAATAACTCACAAATATTTCAATACCATATTTAATTTTTGAATCAACAACAAATTCATTGTATCTGTTTGGAAACACAAATGTTCTTTCAAACCTCCTAAGAGGCTGAGTTTGAAGATTTTGAATATTTTGATTTGTTTATGTGTTTTGAAAAGTTATATTGATACCCTCAGAATTTGCAGCTTCATTTTCATTTATAGAATCCAACTCAGTTTCATTCTCATGAGTTGCAACCATTTCATTCTCTCTGGTAGAACCATTGAAACCATAAAAATGCCCCAAATTACTTTCATTTTGGTCAATAGTGGGACTGCCATTAAAAGAAGGAGGTGATACTCACACCACACTTTTTGATTAACGCACCACTAGTTGTGCATTACAGTATTGTACAGTACAATACTGTAATGCACAAGTAGTGGTGCATTAATCAAAAAGTGTGGTGTGAGTATCAATTCCCTTAAAAGAAGAGTTGCTGCATCATTATTTAAATCATCATAGGGTATGTCATGATCCTCATACACAATCTCATTGAAGAAATTTGTATGATCCAGATCATGACCATCACTTTTATCCATAGAAACAGTTTTAATCTTGAAAGAAAAAACTTTTTCAAAAAAGTTAACATCCTTTGAATACATAAATTGTTTCCTTTCAAGACAGTATAGTTTATACCCCCCCTTTTAAAGGAAACATATCCTATCAAAACACACTTCTCTGATCTGCTACTAAATTTATCAAAGTTATTTAAAACAGTAGCAAATGAGAGACATTTGAAAGTTCTTAAATGATTTAAAGAACATTTTTTGTTAAAGACCAAATTATAAGGCAATTTTTCATTCAGCACTTAGGAAGGCAACCTGTTAATCAAGTAACAAGCAGTAAGAATACATTCATACCACAAATTTAGAGGAATTTCCCTTGAAATAAAAGGGATCTGGCAACATTACGCAGATGCCTATGTTTCCTTTCCACAATCCCATTCTGCTATAGGATATAAGTACAAGAAATTTGATGTATAATACCATTTTTAGCATAAAACTCAGAAAATCTGTTATTAACAAACTCATTACCATTATCACTTCTAAAAGTATTAATAGTCTTGTTAAACCAATTTTTATCAGATTGAAAAAGGTAGTAATACTCAAACACCTCATCTTGGTTTTGATCAAATAAACCCACACTGCTCTGGTAAAGTCATCAACAATGGTCAAAAAGTAGGGGTGAGCAATTCCGACCGACACCCGACTCCCGTCCCGATCCCGACACCCGACTCCCTTCCCGATACCGATCCGACTGTAATCGGGTAAGTAGTCGGTTTGCGTTTTCCTGGTAATCGGGATTCGGGACGGGTCAGGGAGTCGGGACGGTCCTAAGAAAACGCAGCCAAAATCAAGATTCGGGAAGATTGGGGACCATTATCGGGATTCGGGACGATTCGGGACCATTATCGGGTCGGGAGTCGGTTTGGGTTTTTCCCCATTGTCGGTATCGGGATTAGTCGGGACGGGTCGGGATTCGTCCCGATGCTCACCCCTATCAAAAAGTATCTATAACCTTCCTTATTAACCACCCTATAAGGTCCCCAAAGGTCAAGATAAAAAAGTTCTGCAAGCACAGTAGATTTGTGCTCACTTAAAGGAAAAAGGTTCTCTGGTTCGTTTAGCCTTTTGACAGATTTCACATGTTAAAATATCTTCTACTTTAAAATCAATATCATGTTTTAAAACAGTTAAAACTTGATCAGAAGGATGACCAAGTCTGCAATGCCAAGTGTTTAGACACACCAGAAAACAACAATTGTTTATCATTTTTAAAAAAAATTACCTATGTTTTTATCAAAATCCATCAGATTGCCTACCAATCCCTTGAAGCTTCATATCCCTCAAATCCTGAGATAAAACATAACATTTTGACTCATCAATGGCAACAATAAGTTTGTTGTCTCTAGCCACTTTATCAACAGACATGAGACTAACACAATACTCAGGAACCACCAACACATCATACAGAGTTAAACATTCATTTAGAACCATGCTTCCTACCTTAGTAATAAAGGCTTCTGTTCCATTAGGATGACAAACCTTTATACTAAGGTAAGAAATATCAATTACACCAACTAAATCTTTATCAGTGTATGTTATATGTTGATTTGCCACTGAGTCAACAATTATACCACTCATATTCACCGGGTATAAACCCTTTACCCAAAAAACAATTATACCTCTCTACACAAGTGCAGATTGGTAATGACTGTTGGAACAAAAGAATCTTTCAAAATTCTAATTAAAAAACTTGCTTTTATTAAATATTATACCTGCCATATTGGCCTGTGTGTCTTTTCCTTTTCCATATGTGCTAACAGAGTTTTCTTTGATCAAAGATATTAATTTTGTAATCTGTTAATCAGAACGAAATGGAAGTTCAACTAGAGCCAACATATTTATTATTGTTTATAAACCTCTTGTTAAAACTTTGAGCACCCTGATTATTATTATTAAAACCATAAGTATTATTTCTCTATCCAAAATTAGCAGGATACCCAATTAATTTGAAACATTTATCAATAGTATACCCATTAAAACCACAATGCTCATAAACCAAAGTAGGACCACCAACAGCCCTTCTATTCCCATTATCATTAGGTCTAGGCACATTATTAGGTTTAAAGGAAACACCAAAGGTTTGGGACCTCTGAAATTTTCCTCTATTAGGCACACTGAAATTAAACACAGAAGACTGAGACCTCTGGGAGATACCAGCCCCTGAACTAGTAACAACAACTATGTGAGACTCCTCACTAGATATGATGGCAAACCCTCCCCCTTCCCCACTTAACATCAGGTAGTGGGTCTCTAGACTGAATATTACTCCTTATTTGCATGTAAGAATCATCTAAGCCCATTGAGAATTTCATTAATATCATAAGCTGATTATGTTTTCTAAAATCCTCAGATGTATGACAATTACACCTAGTCAGTTTCACAAGAGCATCAACCTGTTTCCATAGAGTACTCAACTTATTAAAGTATTCAGCAATAGTAGTACCATTTTAATATGAAGAGTTAATTTTATGGTGTAGGTTAAAAGTAACAAACCTATCAACCCTATCAAAAGTTTTTTGTAGTTCAGCCATACATCAGAGGCCTTTTTTTAGAAAAAAAAATTGACCCATAAACAATTCATCTGATATAGAATTCAAAATCCAGTCAAGCACAACAACATTTACCCTATCCCATTGTCAATGCCCAAAACTTCATCAATTTGTGACCTTGTACAAGTACGATCTACGAAACTAGTTATATTCTCTCCTTCTAAAGCTAATAGCATAGCACAAGACCACACATTATAATTTTCAGTTCCTTTAAGTTTTACATATATAACAGTAAGAGTAGCAGAGTCATTAGGGTGCAATGCAATAGGTCACTCAAATACAATTTACTTATCAAAGTAATAGGCTTAGGAGCCTCATATTCATCATCAGTATAATCATGCACAGACATGAAGGCAAATTATTAGACAAAAATATAATCAAACAAATAGCAAATCAAGCAAACACACAGAAAGGGAAGAGAAGGTGGTTTCCAGGCTTTCTTTGTCACTCAGAGTGGTAGGTCAAGGGCGCACACAAGCACAAAAATGATATAAAGATAAAACAAATAACACTACAACACCACAAACAACACAAAATCACCAACAGATTAACAATCTCAACTTCTAATAATCCCAATCCTATCCTCCAGCAATCTAAGAAAGAAAATAAAGACAAAGAAATTAAGAGAGAGGGTGTGAGAGGTGTTACAGTGCATGCAAATAATAATAGTGGAATATCATACCTACTACACCCTTGATTCACTTAGTCAAGGGATACGGCAGATACCAATCGATCTAATAAACCCAAATCCAAAAACAGCAAACCGTAATTTCTCCAAATTAGGCAAGCAACCCAGAATCACTTCCAGTCGAACCAAGGACAACAGATCTATCGATTAAATCGACTTAATCGACCACAAAAGCTTTTATAGAGTAAAACCCTAGTTTCAATTTGATTTCATTAGGGGGTATTTTTGCATATTGGGGTGTTCTCTTCAATCTACCGTCTTTTCTATTCATAATGATGCCACTTGGTCAGATTATGTGTTGAAGTGTTCGCTTTGAGGTTCTTATGGGTTATGTTTCATGTGTGAGTTCGTGTGTCGTGGTCGATTTCAACCCGTGTCATACTTTCTACCAGGTGTTTGCCCTTAGTGTTACTGTGTTTGGTAGGTCTGGTGTGTCGAAGTTGTATCGCGGTATGTTAGATATTCTCTTTATGATATCCTTATTTGATCCAAGTGTAGATGTTGGTCATCAAGACGGATGATTGGTGTAACTTGTTCGATTTATTATGTTTGTGTCGTTGTAAGTTCAGCATCTTGCTAGTTTATCTTATATTGCCTTTCAAAAATTATAGAGTTAAAAGAGAATGAAAATGAAGAATTTATGAAAACGATAAATAAATGAACATATCATCTTTTAATCAGGGATCCTACAATCTTTCATAAAAGAAAAACGCTTACGTACACCCTCAGTTTTCACATTAAGAAGTTCTTCTTTCTTTATACCACAAGTTAAAGCATCGTTAAAATAAGCATCACCCATCCGATTACACAAATCAGTTTTAATGAGCTTCATGTTAGAAACATGTTAAAATCTCATCATTATGATAGGCTTTAGGAAGCCTTTTAGCTTGCTTGTGATCTCTCACTAAATTACTATGCATATAATTAAAAAACTTAGTTGTTGATCTTGTTTGATCCTTCTAGCCTATGAAATTTTTACATGGATAGTTTCTAACATAATCCAATATGGTTGTACTCCATATCAGGTCTCAATATTAATATCAACAAGTCAAATTTATGTGGGGCAAGGGTTTCCTCGAACGAAGTTGCTCATTGGTTGCAGGCACGGGCTGTGCGGCTGGTTGATTTCCTTTTTCTTATCTCGGTTTTCCTATAGGTTTGAACATGGGTCGCATAGCAAACCAGAAGGACTTGATTGATCACTTTAAGGCTAGGTTGTCAGGTTGGAAAGCTAACCTTCTATCGTTAGGTGGTCAACTTACTTTAATAAAATAGGTTCTAGGCAGTCTTGGGATATACTTCTTGTTTAGTTTCAAGGCTCGTGAAGTAGTTATTAAGGTGCTTCAAAGTCTTCGTGCTTCGTTTTTTTAGGGTGCATCAAGGAAAAAAAGAAGCTAGCTCGAATTAATGGTCGAATATCTTAGCTTTGCTTGATAAAGGAGGTTAGGTATGGGTAGTCTTAAAGCCTTCAATATTTCTATTTTATTAGAGTAGAGATGGCGCCTTCTAAAGAACCCGACAACTTTATGGGTGAAAGTCGTGAAATCGATCCATGGTGATGAAGCTAGTATAGTGTCAAAAGGTTGTCAAACAAATAGGTTATGAGCTTGCATTGTTGGCACCTTAAATCATCTTCACTCAAGTGGTATTTTCCTTTTGAACTCTATTCATTTTAAGGTAGGAGATGGCTCTTAGATTCATTTTTGGAAGGATACTTGGTTAGGAGACGTGCCTCTATGTATTCGTTATAATCGGTTGTTTCATTTGAAAAAGGAAAACAAATGCTTAATCATAGATCACATTGTTAATGGCTCTTGGTCGTGGGGTTGGTGTAGACCGGTTAATGTAGGGAGATCGCAAGCTGAGTTCAATAATCTTTTTGGCAACATTAGTTCTTTGGACATTGATGATTATGGTGATTCTTTTATTTGGTCTCTCTCCCACGATGGTAGCTTTTCGGTGAGTAATGTAAGGAATCTATAGATGATTGCATGCTCCCTAATATGCTTACATGCACAAAGTGGTATAAGGTTACTCCTAGGAAGGTTAATATTTTTATGTGGCGTTTGTTTCTGGATAGACTTCCCCATCGCCTTAGTTTATCATCTCAGGGGTTGGATATCGAATCGATTATGTGTCAGTTATGCAATGAGCATGTGAAGTTGAACTTCAATGCTTTCTTTTCCTGTGATACAACTTCAAATGGTTGGAGGCTTGTTCGTGCTTGGAGCGATTCCGACTTTGAACTCTTGTGAGGATTGGGATTCCTGGTTTATGGCTCGGGGTGCTTTAAAGGATCCGAGAGATCGGGCCTATGTCAATTTTGCTGCAACATGTTGGATGCTTTGGCGCTTACGGAATAACGTCGCTTTCAACTCTCAAGTTATGAGGAAATGTGACATTTTTGATAATATCCGTCTTTTTTCTTTTTCTCGATTAAAGTTTAGAGGTAAAATTTGTAGTAGTTGGAACAATTAGTTGAATACGCCTATGTAATTGCTAGCACCTTGCTAGTTTTTCTTTAATAATACATCGCCGTTAAAGGAAGAAAAGAAAAAGGAGCTAAGGATTAACAAAGTTTAGGACCCTCAATGCATCTCCAACATATTTCAATATGGAAAAATGACGCAAATGGACCGCGCGCCCTGAGGCTTATCACTTTCCGGACCACTTTTTTTTTATTTGAAAATGGACCGAGGGCAACCACTGTCATTGGGCAACTCATCCACATTGCGACAAGTGTCCCGTATGTGTAAGGTATTGTTTTTTGGGCAACTACCGTACGCTGGGCAACCGTATATTTTAAAAAGGGTTTTATCGTCATTTTACGTTACATAAAAAGTACACATTTGAATAGTCATAGTACAGTGCATTTATAGACAAAATACAATACTCACTCGTCTTCTTCACTCTCTGTTTTTGCTTCTCGCATAAAACATTCTTAGTTACTGTTTTCACAAATCAAACCATCTGCTTCGGCATCACCTATCTTCCTCCTAACGTACAATGTTGATTGCGACAGAAATTTTCCGTTCGCGACATTTTTTTCAAACAAGAAACCACCTTCGATTGCTCAATCTTTTTTTCCAATAATGTGGCCAAAAATGGTACGTAAATATTTTTATTGTTGTTTATTACATATGATTTATTTCCAATTGGTTCTATGTTATAATAAATCGTTGTTGTTATTCGATTATTGCCTATGTTAGATAGGTGTTCATTCCATTTTACAATCCATTGCTCTTTTTTATGTCTGTCTTATTCGTAATTATGTAGGCTATAATACCTTAGATGTAGTTAGTTAAGTATGTAACATTACTTGTTTCATTAAAAATTTTAGTGGCAGTTTGTAGACCAATAAGGAGTCATTGAAATCGGTCCAGGTCCAGCCATTGAATCTGGTATATTAGGGTAGCTGGTTTATATGCATCATCCGATATGACTATGCTATTGTTTACGACGTTGGTATACGAGAGAGTAAACTTTGTGGTTATTTATTACTTGTTTATAGGTAAAAAGTAAACATACACAGAAAAGTAGATGTTCCATTTCCACCTATTTAAGTCAAGGCATATGCATAAATACTAAAACGATCTGCACAAATAGTCACAGCAGATTTCAGGTGCACATATTATAGATTAAACAGATAACAGCCATTCTAGTTTTTTTAGTACATCAACAAACCAGTATGTGGAAAACTAGAAGGGGGGGGGGTTGAATAGTTTTACCAATTAAAACTTCCTTTTAATCTATTTAGATCGACTTATGTCAATCTATTTGGTTGTGTGTGTTGGATGTTGATAAACAAGCATATAATAGAGGAAACCCTAATCAGCAACCACATCACACCATCATCAAGGAGGTAACGTTACCTTGATCCACGAATCGGATCATGGATTATTTCCCATCCGCTACAACACTTCCACATCAAGTGGATTCCACACTTTCTTGATCCATGAATCGGATCATGGAATATTTCCCATCCGCTGTAACACATCCTCACCAAGTGGAACCTCACTTTCTTGGGCCACCAATCGGATCATGGCCTTTTTCTCATCCGTTGCAACACTTCCGAAGAGGCGGTATTCCTCGAACCACATCACTAATGCTTGAGAGCTCATCCACTGAGCCCCTCACCTCATCCCGTTCCTTCCACTGGAACATCGGCTTGGTGATATTTATGAACGAAACACCAAAACACGAAGAATGAGAAAAGAAAGTAATGTATAGAAATATACGAACAAATAGTTGTAGGTTGTGTGTGTTGGTTTATCTAACTGTATTCAGCTAGATTTA
>BPTQ01000009.1:51424012-51440823 GCA_019973895.1 Chrysanthemum seticuspe | reverse complement strand
GCTCAAAGTTCACAAAAGTCAAAGTATCAAAACTGTTTCAAAAGTCAAAAAGTGAAAATCTCATTTTTCACCCAACTTGGGTGATTTTTCATGGATTCAATTTTGGGCCAAATCAAGTGAAACTTGGGGTTTAAAAACTTCAGTTGGTCTAGTTTCTTAATATGATTTTTGTAGATTTTTGGTAATTTTGTACAAGCTCCAAAACAGCTTGTCAACTTGGTCTTAAGTCCCCTGTGCACACACTCAATATATACTGAGTGTGCACAGGTGTTGTGCATAGCTTGTCACAAGCTCATTAGAGCTTATCTAGGTCTGAGACTTGGGTTATAGATAGTTAAGCTGGTGTCCTTGAGTTCTTTATTTTTGCTTTTCACATAAGCCTTCTCAATAAGCAGTTGCATTAGCTTAAAAGTAGACATAAAAACTGATTTTGGCACTTAAGCTCAAAACAACAAATCTGTGTAGTCAGCACTTAAGAGGTTTAAGAGCAGTTGTGTTTGGTTGCTTTTGAGTAGTGTTAGCATAATTTAGCTTCAGTAATAGTTTGGTGCTTATTTGTGGCTTTTGGCTTATTTTGAGTGCTTATTTATAAGCACTTTGCATTGCAGTTCCATAATCTTGCACATAAGCCACTGTTTTTATATTTTTCTTAGTTTCAGAATATTATTTTAGACTTTTCTTGAATTTTTCAGATTTTTCTAGTTCAGTTTGCTATTTTTCTTCATTTAAAACAGTTTTTAAGCCTTTTTAATTAGCTTTTAATACAATTAAATCAGAAAAGTTTCAAAAAAATAAGTTTTCATTTTTCCTAGTCTAAGATAAATATAAAAAGTCAAAAAAAATATTTTTCCAGATTTTTCATAGTTTAATTTGTAATTTTTAGCAATTTAATTAGTTTTAAATAGTTTTTAATTCATAGAAAATAGAAAAATATTCAGAAAAATACAAAATTAGTTTTGAAAATTCTATTTAGTTATTTTAGATTTTTCTAAGTCATAATTTCATTTTTCTAGCTTTATTTCATATTTTCTTGTATTTTAGGGTATAATTAAATAAGTAAAAATAGTTTTCAATTAATAATAATTAGATAAATAATTTTAAAAATAATTTCCTTTTTCTAAAAATTTTCTCTTATCATTAGGTTTGTAAAAATGTCATTTTTATATTTTTAGGATTAATATTGTTTAAGTTTCACATTTTCTTTTGTACGTCACGTAGTTTTTAAGTTAAATTTTATAAAAGAAAAATCAAAAACATCATTTTGCAAATAGTGATAGCGTTTATTTAATATAATGTATCTTTTTTAATTTTCTTTAATTTGCATTTAAGCCCTTGTAGTTTATATACTTTTTCTTTAGTTATAATAAATCAAAACTCTTTTTCCGTTCAAATTCTCTCGATCACTATTCGTTTGGTGATTCATCGCACAGCTCGTTGGGACATAACGACCAGGAGAAACACTTTACTCCTCTGATCTTCATTGCATTGGTGTCTGAGCTGTTTGAAGTTTATTACGGTTAGCCATTCACAAGTGGCTAGCTTGTGTGATATAACTTGACGGTTCAGCATCGATCAGTCACCTTCCTTGCCCTACTCCACTCCCCGAGTCACCTACTTGAGAGTTCGTAATCACTACACCAAGCTCCTTATGGCGGAGAAGCCTTCACAACGTTGCCTACTCTTTTTCCGGTACTAGGCTAACCACCGGGTTCTTTCACTCCAAGGTGAACCACTCCTACACAACGTCGCCTACCCTTTATAAGGTACTAGGCTAAGTACCTAGTTCTTTCACACCTTAACAACGTCGCCTACCCTTTATTAGGTACTAGGCTAAGCACCTAGTTCCATTGCAATGGAGGAACTACTACCACACTACACCAAAGACTAATCCCAAAGGAGATCTACTCCTTTACAACATCATCAAGGATATCAATATCCTTGGATCCTATACTAGTCTATCTTGTACATCGAAACACACCATATCGATTGTACATCTAAGGCACCTTTCACTAATGCCTTCGACTAGATCTACAAGACACCTTTCACTAATGTCTTGTGTCTTCACTTCTAAGCACCTTTCACTAGTGCTTCCTTGTCTTGACTTCTAAGTACCTTTCACTAATGCTTCTTTGTCTTGACTTCTAAGCACCTACCACAAGTGCTTATCCTATAAATGATAGATACCCTTCACTAATATCTTCGTCTTGACACTTGAGACATCTTTCACTAATGTCTTCAACACTACACTTCTTTGAACAAAGAAAGGAATCATCAACAAGAAGACTTCAGTAGCCTTGATGATGAGGAAGCATGGCAACTCATGGACTTGAGCTTGCTCGACTTCAAAGGTGGTGATCTTGCCTTTAAGAGGAACCTAAAAGATCACACAAAAACAAAACTACAAACATAGATCTCTTGGATCTAAGGTTAGTGAGATCTAACTCAGGGGAGAAAGTGTGTTAGAAGGAGGATTGAAAGGGATGAGAAATAATGAAGAAATGGCTCACTATTTATAGGCAAATTTCTCTACTGTTCCCCGGATCCCACGGATCCCTTCCACTTGGGATCCGGCTAGCACAAAGCTAGGGATCCGTGGAACGCTCCTCTTTACCCATGGGTATTTTTGGTTATGGGTCATGGGTTATGGGTTGATCCATGGTTTTCTTTCTAGATACAATGTACCTTAAGGATACATTGAACTTGTGTAAATGGTATATGTAAAACCATGGGTTATGGATCAAAACCATTTGCTAGTTTTTATCTATTTAGTATATACTTGTTTTTTACCCATTTTAGTATATACTTGTTTTTACCCATTTTAGTATACTTAGCTTAAGTATGTGTTAACTCAACGTGTAAACACTAGTTGTTGTACATATATATATCTAGATCATAAAATCACTTATACTTGTTAAGCCAATATGTAAACACTAGTTGTTGTACATATATATCTAGATCATAAAATCACTTATACTTGTTTTAGTGTTTTATGTAAAATGTGAATATGTTAGAAAACTATTAGTTCAAACCATTTACGTATTTTATTTGTTTCGTTAATATGATTTTACTTTTGTTATCGACAAAACATTAGAAGATCGTAAAATATAAATAAACGTTTTTACGGCTTATTTGTATTAACACAGTAGATAAGGTAAACATATGTTACTTGTAAGCCATTTTTCTTTTCCCTTTGCCTTTGCCTTTGTCAGCCGCTCATGCGACTGTCGAGGGATTATTTATGCTAAATTTCTTCTCTTTAATATCAGCCCATGTTTGTTTATTTGCAAGTCCTATTGCCTGAATCCTTTTACCCGGGAGGTTCCGACTTTGGGCATCACAAACTGAAGGCTTTTTTTCCTCAAAACTCGTAAACGTTGCCCTTTTCAACAGACTGTCACGGTAAGCTACCACATCGGGTCTGTCAGAATAGTCACTTGAGCTGTAGCTAGACAAATAGTTGGATATAGAGCTTGAATCACTTTAAGAGCTTTCAACGTTTGGGAAGTATGAATCCCATGGATTACATGGCGGCAATGTATCTGAAGTGCTTGAGGACATTTTTATGCTTGAATCAGAAGAGATTGTTATGATATCTGCAAAATAAACAAACACTTTAAAGATGGTTGAAAACAAGCTTAGCAGTAGCAAAATAATATTTACAGAAACAAAAACCCACCAGCTTTTTTGTAGTCATTTTTATTAGGGTTTTGCTGATATGTGTGTGTAAAACCAGTGTTAATGTGCGTCTGTTTATGACTGTGCCTGTGACTATAAATCTCACTATAAAAGAAAGCCTCTACCTAACCGCATTTAAAAGCATTAACATCCTAATAAATGCTGGTTGTTGACCTTATCCCTTAACTTTGAAATTATAACTATAGGTTATGCTACAGCTTAGTTGTGCACCATCCTATACATCCTAACACAATTACAATAAAACTTTTGTGACCGTCGTACATGCATTTGTAACCCTGTTCAGCACTGTTTACTTAAAATCAGCAGTGTACATGCATCTGTAACCGTTAATTACTTGGTCTTCATCACTGGCAGTATTAACTGCCACTTGCAGTTTATGACTTTAATTACAGATCCCATATACAATGGTGTCTTATCTCACTATGTATTGTTTTTTTTAATGATGAGCAGTATTTTAAATATTGCACAAGATGGTATGCAAACTGTAGTTTTTCAACACATTATCATCCAACGTTGCATCCTTATCTGTTTCTGGTTGTTTTTTTTCTTTAATCAATAAAATCTACTAAAACACAAGCATCAGTTACAAATAACTCTAGTATTTGTCAAACTCCATCAGCAGTATCAGTAGGTCAGAGTGTACTAGCAGTAGGTGAGACTGGTAGACCATTTCCTTAGCAGCCCAAACTCACGAGGCAACATTGGTAATGTATGAGTTGAAAGCCTTTATATTATCTAATTCAAGTAGCTAAACAATATTTTTTTTGATACCATTACTGAACTTTAGGAGTCAACTACAATTACGCATCAAGTTTTCTCTTGAAGCACATAACAACTTACTTGGAGGATGCTTCCAAACACTTATTGATTGTGCAAAAGATTGCACTACCAGGCTTCGATGAAGATCAAAGTAATGAGGGGTGTGTGTTCCAGCCAAGACTCGCCTGTAACCTGAGAATAAGAAATACTAAGACACTACGTTAAGTGATTGCGCAGGGGTAGGACCCTGCGAACCACCTCCGGTATGAGAGTAAGTATGAGTTATGGTTGTATAAGTGTATGAAAGTAAAGAGATGAGTGTGAAATGAGCATACCATAATCCATTGCCCGTCCAACCTATTTATAGTGAATGAAATAGGGTTGAGAGCACTTCTGCTTGAATGTCGGAGATCATGGGGGCGTCCCATGATTGTGGGTAACCGCTAGGGGTTAGTGACCCACGTTCTCAGACTTGACGGGGAAGCCAAGAGAGAGAGGGAGATCGTGGGTTTGACTAAGTCAGGAGGTTCCTTATCCATTGTTCCTTCGTCAGCCATACCCCGAAGGGCTTAAGGCTTCGAGTGGCGAATTCCCCTTAGGTAACCTTCGTACCAACGAATGGTTTGACGCCTATGGATATTTCAGAATCCTAACTTGGGCCTTCGTATGGAAGGGCTTCGACACGTCTCGGAGGAGTGTCCTTCGAGCTACTCGGAGGGTACATCATCAAGCCCCCCAGTCGAAAGTGATGCATATGAGCGAGGAGGCATTGCTTTCGACTATATGCTTCGAAAAAACACCATCCTGCTATTAAACATACTAATTGGAAGAAAACTGCGCAACTAACTAAACGCAATAAATGCTAATTAATCATTATCCTTGCCCGCTACAGGAATCACAACTTCCCATAATACCCGGAGACCAAAAGTCTTCTCTATTTTAAAATTTAAAAATCTACACCGGATAAGAGTAAATGTGGGGACACGTGTGCGGTAGATAATAGAGGCAAAAGAGAGTATAAAAAGAGGGTAGATAAAACCCTAGCTCATTTTACTCTCTTCGTCTAATTTTACACGCAGTAACCTTTTCCAGCGCACAACATCTTCGAAAACAAAGTAAGTGCTTCTCTTTTCTTGTCATTTTTGTGAAAGATAAAAACATGGATTCCAAGTTTATTATAAAACAACAGAAGTGTACTTTGTCTGCTAAAGATTTACATGATCATTTAGCCGATTATCCCATCCCACTAGAACACAAAGTGATGCTACCCAAACCTTCTCAGGGTATCTTTAATGCTCCTACAGGTTTCGTAGGGTTGTATACACATGCATTTAGTCACTCAAACCTTAGGATTCCGTTACATCCACTGATTTTAGAGTTTATGCAATACTACAAAGTTCACATCTCTAGGTTTAATCCCTTTGGGTTTGCCAAATTGACTACATTCATAGTAATGTGCAAAGCCTACGGATATGAACCAACCTTGACAGTTTTAAGAGGATTCTTGAACTTGTACCCCGGGGGCAATTGGTTGACACTAGCAAAAAGACCTGAGCCAGATGTACCCAATCTGTTTGAAAAAGTTTACACAAACATATCGAGTTGGAAGGGTAGCTTTTTCTACGTGCAAGACACTATTGTTCCCCCTACATATTCAGAGCTGTTGAACAAAGAGAATAGGTATAATTCTAAACGGTATAATGACCCCCTGCCCTACGAGGTTTGGAGTGATCCTTGTTACCTGCATTTGGCAAAGTATCCTGTGGATGTGCAAGTATTCCCTGAAGCCATCTTATACATGGCTGGGATTGCTCAGAGTTGGGAGGGGTCTCCCAAGAAGCCTATGATCATATACCAAGGACAAAGTATGTTTATCCACTTTTATTTAAATAGGACCAATGTAGCACTGATATTTATTTCTTTTTGCTTCGATTTTGCAGAGATGTCGTTCAGAAACTTCATGTTCCAAGAATTTGATGAAGATTTAAGTTTCATGCCTGCGGAGAAAGCTGAGGAGTCTTATGGCGTTGGCTCCCCTTCAACATCTGTGAATAACAATGAGGTAAGCATTCCGAAGCCAGAGCCTATTTCATCAGCACCCCCACAATCTGCTGTGGCGGTCACATCCCAACTGGTGGAGAACATTGCTGACTCGGACGATCCTGCGGATGAGGATGTCCCCGTCGTTGGCTCAACAGGAATAGCTGATAGGCTAAAGAGTAGGAAAGGGACAGCGGCCAAGTCTGTGAAATCCAACAAAAGGAAGAATCTCCTGCCTACCTCTGGAAGTAGAGTTGTGAAGCATAAAAGTACCGAGGGCAGAAAGCTTATCAAGTCTGCCTTCGAATTGCCCGATGAATCCGTTGAGGTTCATGGTAAGTATTTCTGTCTTATGAGACATTGTGAAGGTAAAAATATAACTGTTATGCTAACCTGTGTATATTTTGTTGCTCGTAGGTCTTCCAGAGACGAAGGAGCTTCCAAATGCCTTAGCCTGTCATCGGATTGTTGACCATGTGACCCCTCCATAGTGGAAGAGTATGCTAGAGAACATGTCCATTGAGAAGTTCTGTGACATGCAAGATAATGGGGTTGCGAGGCAGGCGGTGATGGATAATCACTTGAATGCCCAGACCAGGGGGTTGCTCAGAACCGTGGCCAAGCTGGAAGCAAAGTGTGACGAGATTGAGGGGAACGTTGAGAAGAACCCCGTCGTCCAAGACCTTCGAGAAAAGATAGCTCAGTTGACCGTGGAACGTGGCAATCTCAAACTGGAAGAAGCCAAGGTTATTACTCTCACGGGTCAGAATGCTGCTCTCGAGGCTAAGTGCGTTGGGTTGGAAAGTGAGAAGGTTAGGCTTGGAGAGGTAGAGGTAAAGTTGAGGGAGGAGATCGATGGCCTGCAAATGAGGTATAAGATGCTGCAGAAAGATCATGCAGAAGTTGTTTCGAAGGTGGTGCCTTACATAGCCATGGAACTCTATCATAGTGACGAGCTGGGAGCTCAGATGTGGAAGGTCATCATGTCAGCCCTATTTCATGGACGGTGTTTGGCTCTGGAGGAGGTCGCTAAAACAGGTAAGCCTGTGGACCTCTCCAAGATTGAATGCTACCGTCCCACTTCGAAGGCTGAATATGATGAGGCAGGAAATGCATTTGCAACTGCAGAGTACTCTTTCCTTACTGAGGCAACCAAAGATCCAATGGCACCCCTTGAAGATCTCCTGTCTAAGAAACCTCGGAAACTGAAGCCTACCACTCCAACCAAGAAGACCATGTCTACTAAGCCAGTCTCAGTGCAACCCTCCTCCACTCCCTCTCCGAAGAAACAAGAATGAAGGCTGCTCTGTTAGCAGTAATTTGGTTCCAAAGGGTGGCATGTACCCTTAAGACAATTTATTTTATGTGACAATGTGTGTCTTGTTTCCCAAACAATTTAAATGCTTGTGATGTATGGCCATGGGCCAAAAACAATTTGACGGGAGTCTAGGCTCCTTATGCAGGTATAAGGGCAGTAGCCCGTATTTTGAATGCAATAGTGTAGAGGACATACCTCTACATACTTAGCTTAAGTTTGTTATGTAAACTTCTCTTACGCCATTTTTGCGACGCTTAAATTTTACAACCTAAGGTTCAACAACCTCATTGTGTGTAAATTACAACACCAAGAATATAATGGCCAACTTGACCATTGACAGAGGGTCGCGACCCACTCTATCTCAGATCCTTTACATAGCATGGCTTTGTTAAAAAAAATTTTTTTTACAAGCGCCAAAATCTACTAGGAGAGTTAATGTGAATGTTTAAGTTGGCTTTGAATAATAAGGCATATGTTATACCTCAAGCCATTCGACATTGAAACTCATTAACGACTTGGTTGAACAAATCTTTGTGTTTAAGAAACGAAGCAAGAGATTTGTGGGAAATGTCTTATTTATCATTGAATTGGTAGGGAGGATTACATCATTCTTGAAATGAAAACTAAGACAACTACCAATAATGTGTGCTTTCCCTTGAGAAGCTTTTGATTACAAGAAAAAAGTTAAAGTACTTTTTAAACATAGAACTTTCGAAGGTTCGTACCATTCCATGTACTGTCGATGGGTTCTCCGAGAAGAGTGGCCAATTTGTATGCTCCATTGCCGTAGGCCTCAGCTACCATGTAGGGTCCTTCCCAAGTTGGTCCCAGTTTTCCCTGATACTCTGCTTTGCTTGCACTGTTAAGGCGCAGTACATATTCTCTGGGCTTGAAAGTGGAAGGTCTGACCCTTTTGTTATAGTAGCCTTCGATCTTATGTTTGTGTATTGCTTCTCGGATGGAGGCTATTTCTCTCCTTTCTTCTAGGAGATCAAGGTTTTCCCTGATCCTATCGTCATTTTGGGAGGCATCATACGTTGCCATACGCTCCGTGTGTACAATTAGTTCCGAAGGGATGACCGCTTCTGTTCCGTATGTTAGGCTGAAGGGGGTTTCTCCGTTGCTTGACTTAGGATGTGTCTGGTGAGCCCATAAGACTTGAGGGAGCTCGTCCACCCATCCATGATGAGTTTGACTTAGCCTTTTCTCGATCCCTTTGATGATTTCTCTGTTTGTAACCTCCACTTGTCCATTACCTTGTGGGTGATAGACGGATGTCCAGGATTGCTTTATGTTGAGCCCTTGACAGAAGTCATAGAAGACTCCTTCGACAAACTGTTTCCCGTTGTCAGATATGATGATGTGGGGTACTCCGAATCTGCACACAATGTGTTCCCATACAAACTTCTCGATCTGTCTTCCTGTCACCGAGGCTAGGGGTTTTGCTTCCACCCACTTGGTGAAGTAGTCGATCGCTACTAGCAAGAACTTGACTCCTCCAGGAGCTATAGGCATAGGCCCTACAATATCGATGCCCCACTGGGAGAAGGGCCACGCGGATGTCACACTTGTCATATCTTGCTTCGGCATTTTTGGAACGTTTGAGTGTATCTGACAAGCTTCACACTTAAGGATGATTTCGGTTGCGTCCCTGTGCATCGAGGGCCAATAGTAGCCCAACTTCATTATCTTCGAGACAACTGAGCGAGGTTCTGCATGGAGACCGCAAGATCCTTCATGGACTTCGGCTATGATGCTCGAAGCTTGCTTGGGGCCTACGCATCATAACCAAGGTGATAAAAACGACCTCCTATATAGGGTTTCCCCTATTAGCCGGTACTGCGGGGACTTAACCCGAATCTTTCTTGCAAGATTGGGATCTTCAGGGAGAAGACCACTTATCAAATATTCCCTTATGGGAGTCATCCATGTCTCTCCTTCTTCGTGAATCACATCGGTGACCTCTTTGAGAACGATGGATCTTTCAGGAAGGACTTCCACGAGAACCTCCTTAGTGAGATGAGCGAAAGCCATGGAAGCTAGCTTGCTTAATGCGTCTGCCTTTTTGTTCTGGTTCCGACGAACATGTTGGATGGTGTAAGAATTGAAGTTTTCGAGCATTTCTTTTGTCTTTTCCAAGTACTGTTTGATGACGGGTTGCCTTGCTTTGTAGGAACCTGTCACTTGGTTTGCCACCAATTGGGAATCTACGAAGACCGCGAGAGCTTTGACCTCCATATCTTTGGCTAGTCGGAGTCCTGCTAGTAGCGCTTCATATTCCGCTTCGTTGTTTGTGGCTTCGAACTCAAACCGAAGAGCATATGTATGCTCCTTCCCTTCAGGACTGACTAACATTAGACCTGCTCCGGAGCCATCGGAACTGGATGCTCCATCTGTGTAGAGCTTCCATTCAACCTGCACTTGAGAAAGATTAGCTTTAGGCTTTTCCTTTTCTTCATCGGGTCCGGAAGGTGTTTCTGCCAAGAAGTCTGCAAGGATTTGCCCTTTGATAGAACTACGTCCTTTAAACTCGATTTCATGTTCTCCGAGTTCAATAGCCCATTTAGCCACCCTTCCAGACTTTTCAGGTTTAGACAAGATCTGCTTCAGTGGCTTATCGGTTAAGACTGTAATTGGGTGGGCCTAGAAATAGCGTCGAAGCCTCCTTGCTGCGTAAATTAAGGCGAGCACTAACTTCTCCAAGGTTGGGTAGTTGATCTCCGCTCCTTGTAGGACCCTGCTAACAAAGTAAATTGGGATCTGTCGCTTTTCTCTCTCTGCCATAAGGACTGCGCTAATACTTTCTGCTGAGGATGCCAAGTACATAAACAACATTTCGCCTTTGATTGGGGCTGTAAGTGTTGGAAGTATTTCAATGAACTCCTTCATCTTCTGAAAGGCTACTTCAGCGGCCTGGCTCCATTGGAAAGTTTTCTTGTCCGCGCATCCTTTGAGTGTTTTGAAGAAGGGTAGGGACCTGTCAGCTCCTTTGGACAAAAATCGACTTAAGGCTGCCAACTTCCCATTCAGGCTCTGCACATCTTTTAGACACTTAGGGGCTTGGAGATTGGAGATGGCTTTGACCTTAGAGGGGTTAGCTCGTATCCCCTGCTTAGTGATCAAATGTCCTAAGAATTGTCCTTCCTCGACACCGAAGGAGCATTTCTCAGGGTTCAGCTTCATGTTGATTGCCCGGAGCTGATCGAATGTTTCCTGTACATCAAGGAGTAGGTCCTCCTCAGTCTTGCTCTTGATAACCATGTCATCAACGTAGGCTTCGAGATTCCTGACTATCTGTTTGTTGAAGGCTTTATCTACGAGACGTTGGTAAGTAGCCCCTGCGTTCTTCAAACCGAAGGGCATCTTTCTGTAACAGTAGACACCTTTACTTGTGTAGAAGGCTGTCTTTTCCTCGTCCTCCTTGACCATCTGGATCTGATGGTACCCCTTGTAGGCATCTAAGAAGCATTTTAACTGGAAGTCTGCCAAGGATTCTACCTTCCAGTCGATTTCGGGTAGGGGGTAGCAATCCTTAGGGCATGCTTTGTTGATGTCAGTGAAATCCACGCACATGCGCCACCCTCCGTTGCTCTTTTTTACCAGCACCGGGTTGGCCACCCAAGTTTGGTATTTAACCTCCCTCAGGATGCCTGCTTGTGTAAGTTCATCAACTTCTTTGCAAGCTGCAGCGTTTCTCTCGGGGGCAAGGCTTCTCTTTTTCTGCTTTATGGGCTCAATGTGCTTGTACTCATTAAGTTTATGCTCCGTTCTAAAGGACTGTCCATCTATCAGCAATGTTCTTGGAACACCTGTCATGTCAGAATATTTCCAAGCAAAGACATCAAGGTTAGTACGTAACAGTTCTGTGAGCTTCGCCTTGAAATTCGCCGGGAGTTGCTTCCCTACTACCACTGTCTGTTCAGGATAGCTAGGGTTTACGACAACTCGCTCCTCTGCATCTGTACAACTAAGAATTGCCATCGGAGGCTCCTCCGATTCCTCTCTAATCTTTTTGACACCATATACACCCTTATCCGCTCCATAACTAGAATGAACAGTTCCTACTCCGAAGGGGGTTTGGAACTTAATAGCAGCATGTATAGTGGAAACAACAATTCCCATTTTTTGCATAGCTGTTCTCCCTATTAATAAATTATAAGGAGAATATGACCTTACTATGACGAAAATCAGTGTCTCCGTGCGGGATAAGGGGCCTTTGCCTATGGTGACTTCCAACGGTACTTCTCCCAGGGGCCATGAGTGTTCACCAGAGAACCCTACTAGCGGTGCTTTCGAGTCGACCCTCTTGATGATCACGGGATCGGTCGAAGGTATCTGCCCTAATATGTGGGGAAAGGTTATTTCCCCTACACTTCCTAGCTCTTCTTCTGCTTCCTTCCTTTTCAAAGTGGTATCGCGTTTGTGTACCATCAGTATCGGAGCTTCTGCGGGCGTAGTTTCCTTCTTGTTACCCTTCCATTCTCCCAGTTGAGTATCAGAGAATTTGTCCTTTCCCTTCTTTATGCCTTTGACCAGGTGTGCTAACTGTCCGGACCGTACCGCCTCTTCGATCTGCTTCTTTAATTCCCTGCAGCTGTTCGTGTCATGTCCATGATCTTCATGGAAATGGCAGTACTTGGACATGTCTCTGGCCTTGCCTCGTGTTATCATCCGAGGTGGGGGATCGAAGGATTTTGCGGCCTTTTCTTTTGCCAGGATTTCTCGAGGAGATTTAACCAAATTTACCAGAAATCCATGGTTCGAGCCTTTGTTGTAGGGGGTGAAGCGATCTCTGTTCTTCTTCTTGTTTTTGGATCCTTCCCAGGAGAACCCTTTAGAGAATTTGTCAGATGCTTCCCTTGGCTCTATCGGAGCCCCGTTTGCTGCTACCTCCTTAGACTCAATCCAGGTGTAAGCCTTCTCAATCAAGGCCTTGTAGGTGTTGGGAAGATCGGTGGACAGGAATTCCACCAAGCTTCGAGTTCGGAGGCCATGTACAAAACCGGAGATCCTCTGATCTTCGTGTAGACCCATATTCTGCAAAGTTTCATCAGTGTATCTGGTAACGAAGGCCCTCGTGCTTTCGTTGTCCCTTTGTTTGATGGTGTGCATGGTTAAGTGAGTTTTAGTGTGCTTCTTCTGCTGGCTAAAGTGTAACCGGAACTTAGCCTTAAGATCATCTAGACTCACAATGCTTCCCAGCTTCTGTCCGTTCCACCATATTCTTGCGGAGTCTCTGAGCGTGTAAGTGAACATATGGCATGCTACCGGCATGACCCACTTTTTCATTTTGATAGCGCCTTCAAATAAGTGAAGAAAGTTATCGGGATCACCTTTTCCATCGTAGGTGCCTATATGAGTAGGCATCTTCATGCCGTCAGGTAAAGGGTAGTCCTCGATCCATTTCACGAAGGGTGTGCAAGCTCCAGAGGCTTCGGCACCGTAAGGGTTGTATGGAGGTGGATAAATAGGTGTAGGGTTATACGGGTTAGGAAATGGCTGTGAATAGGTAGGGTATGCAGTGGAAGTTTGGTACGAAGGGTATATTCCCATCGATTGTGTAGGAATCTGTCCATAGGGCATCTGCTGGTAATTCTGGTTTGGGATTGAACCATTTGGAGGGTAAGTGTTGTAGGTTTGAGTAGGTAAGTAGGGATTCATTCCCGGAGGGGGTAATTGGTTCATGTTGGAGTAGGGAGATGGATCTCCGATACTCGAAACATAAGAGGGTGGTACTGGAGCCCCCGCCCCTTCTCTTCCCAAATGTGCTGCTAGAAGAGGAGGCAGGTTTACCCCTCCATTTCCTACTGGGTTGCTTCCTCCATTGGAGTTTGATAAGGTTTTAAAAGGTACCTTTTTGAGGGGTCATTTAAGCCCTTATTCGTTCACTTCTGTATCCGTTATTGCTTAATATCGTTCCTTTTCACTTTTTAGGTCTCTTGAAGGCAAAATGCTGGAATGATGCTTATTTGGACGAAAAGGCGCGAATATACGAAGAAAATGGCCAAAGTCAGAATCGAGACACTCAAAGCTGCTGAAACATAAGGCGACGGCGTCACTGCATATCTGCGACGCCGTCGGGAAGGAATTTTGCGACGGGTCAGAAGCGAAATTGCATGTTTTCAAGGGACGACGTCAGGTTCTAAAGGAGTAGGCCGTCGTTACTCAGACAGCCTAGATGCAGCCAAGACGGCGTCAGAGCTGAAGGGGACGGCGTCACAGTCATAAGGTGACGCCGTCGCAAGGTTTACGTGGCCAAGACGAAACCCTAATGACGGCGACACGACGGTGTCACGAAACATAAGGTGACGCCGTCGCAGATGTAATCTTATATATAGAATCCGAATTTTTCAGTTTTAGTGTGTAGTCTTTTGGAGTAAAAACCTAAAACCGAACCAAGGCTTTCTTGTGCAGTATTTTAGGGTTCTAAACCCTATTATACATCAAGATAAGTATTTACTTCATTAATTTAATTATGTCTTTGATTATTTGTGTGTATGCTTGCATGTTCTCCATGTCCGGCTAATTTATTTGTGTGTTTGCTTAGGGAATATGAAACTTAATTATTGAACATTGATTGGTTGATACTTATCTTAGTTGACTAATGATCTAGAGTGCGCTAGATTATTCGTTGTGTGCTTAATGCTTGACTTTTCTTTGTGAACTTTAGAATATAATTATCTAGGTAATTGTAGGATAAAGTATTCAAGGACAACCGTAGAGTAGGCGTCTATAAATCACTAGAGGATTTGTAAACAAGACCCTTTGGTAATTTCAAAGAGATAGGGAAATAAGCACGCCCTACAACCTTAGAAACACAACGCAACTAGGAATAAGGACGTGACAAATCAACCATCAATAGGAGATAATTAAGGAGTAGTAAAACCTAAGTGAACACATCTTTAAACTATCATACGAATACACATCAATTAGACATAGACTATCACAACCTTAGCTTAGATAATTAGATAATAGTAGAGTAATCGGTAGCAATACCAACCCCCCAAATCCAATACCCGAGATTCGTACCTTTTCATTTTCTAAAAAAAACATAAAAAGATAAAAAATAATCTTCCTCAACCTCAACCTTAGCGTAGTAACTTCTCACTAGCATTCCTATTCCCCTAGAGAACGATATCAATACCCGTGGCTTACCCTAATTACTACACTACAACGATTAGGTTCACTGCCTAGGGTGTTATAAAACTTGCTCGAAGAAAAGGAAGTTTCCTTGACCCCGAACGACGCGTGTAGCGTTATCAAGTTTTTGGCGCCGCTGCCGGGGAATAGAATAGCTAGTTAGTAGTCCACCTCGTTTAGGTTCTTTACTTGATTCCTATCAAGTAAACTTTTTTCTCATTTTTTAGCTTTCTCTTAGTCTATCCCCCTTCTTAGTGACCTTTGTTCGTAACCCCATCACTTTTCATCATGGAAGGTGGTAACCAACCAATGTCGCTCAAAACCCAACCTAATAACCAACACCAACGTCGAAGCCGCTATGTGAGTAGAAACACTGACCTTCCGGATTTGCAGAAAATATTCGATAGTACAGTCAGGGAAGCTGTTGAGAAAGTAGTCAGTGCTGCTATAGTTGGCTCTATGATTAGCAGTAATTCGGACAATGGCATAACCAACAACAAAGTGGACGAGGAAAATAGTGCTTACTTCAATCTTTACCCCACTAAGGAAGAGGTTGCGTACCATCAATACATAATCAATAATCCACGATCACCTATCATTAGGATATGCCCTAAGATTAGGAGAGGAAATCCCTGGAACCTAAAAATTCCTTGTATGATCGGATATAGGAGTATCGACCACGCTTACATAGATACGGAATCTCCCATCAATATAATGTCGTCTGCTGTTTACAATGACATTATGAATGAGCGACTCAATATTAGGAGAGACCCTAAGTATCCGGGAGGAATTTGCAACTTTGTGGGAAGAGTCAAAGATGTGCATGTCTTTATAGGAAATTTCACCTACCTTGTTGATTTTATGATCCTAGAAGATGTAGGATGCGTCATTGACTATAGCCTATCCCAAGTAGTGCTAGGGAAACCGTTTGTTAAAACATCTAGGATGGGCCATAACAAGCATGATGGAACCGTTAGGTTTAAGGAGGGAACCGATGAGATTACCTATAGGATGCCTTGGAAAACAACTGAGTATGGCCACTTGTCCATTTATGATCGAGACAACATCAAAGCTTTTGAGGACAAAAGCAAGGAAGATGTTGAAAAGGGTTATAAATTCATGTGGGAAAGAAGGAGGCATTATTATAAGGATTGCTTGACCCTAGGGCCTAGGTATAGAGTCGATGAAAATTTTGTCAACATGATAGAATTCTCATTGAGAATGCAAAACGAGGCAACGTAGGAGTAGGAATACGAGTCTAGCTACAAGACTCTTAAATAAAGAAAAGCGCTTCGTGGGAGGCAACCCATGCTTAATTGTTTGCTTGTTAGTGTCATATATCTTTTATTAATTGTTTGTCCTCATGTTTGAATTTGTAAAAATGCTTTATTTTGTTTTTAACCTCGTCTTAATTACATATAAAGGTATTTTATTTGTTTGTATATATAGAAAATCAATTAACAATAAGAGTACAAATGCAAAGAATACTTTTGCACACATTAGGAGGGATGTGAATAGGAAATACATTTTATGGAAATATACATTAATTCTGCTCCAATTTTTGTTTTATTTCGTAAAAATGTTTAAGTTTGTACTCCTGTTTGTTAATTATTTTCTATATACTGTGATTGTTCGTTTGTTAATTCGTACCCAACGGAGGGTGCTTCGCGAAAAGAAATAAATTCTCAGAACATCGATCTGAGCATAAGGATGAGGATGCAACGGAGCAAAACGTAAGAGTTACTCTTAAGATAGTACAACTGTTTTAAAAGTAGCTGAGATATGGATCCGGGATCCCAGTTCGTTAGGAATATTATTACGGAGGAAGAAAGGGTGTACTTAAATATTGGGAAAAGTT
>BPTQ01000009.1:51373912-51421614 GCA_019973895.1 Chrysanthemum seticuspe | reverse complement strand
TTTAATTATGTCTTTGATTATTTGTGTGTATGCTTGCATGTTCTCCATGTCCGGCTAATTTATTTGTGTGTTTGCTTAGGGAATATGAAACTTAATTATTGAACATTGATTGGTTGATACTTATCTTAGTTGACTAATGATCTAGAGTGCGCTAGATTATTCGTTGTGTGCTTAATGCTTGACTTTTCTTTGTGAACTTTAGAATATAATTATCTAGGTAATTGTAGGATAAAGTATTCAAGGACAACCGTAGAGTAGGCGTCTATAAATCACTAGAGGATTTGTAAACAAGACCCTTTGGTAATTTCAAAGAGATAGGGAAATAAGCACGCCCTACAACCTTAGAAACACAACGCAACTAGGAATAAGGACGTGACAAATCAACCATCAATAGGAGATAATTAAGGAGTAGTAAAACCTAAGTGAACACATCTTTAAACTATCATACGAATACACATCAATTAGACATAGACTATCACAACCTTAGCTTAGATAATTAGATAATAGTAGAGTAATCGGTAGCAATACCAACCCCCCAAATCCAATACCCGAGATTCGTACCTTTTCATTTTCTAAAAAAAACATAAAAAGATAAAAAATAATCTTCCTCAACCTCAACCTTAGCGTAGTAACTTCTCACTAGCATTCCTATTCCCCTAGAGAACGATATCAATACCCGTGGCTTACCCTAATTACTATACTACAACGATTAGGTTCACTGCCTAGGGTGTTATAACACTTGCTCGAAGAAAAGGAAGTTTCCTTGACCCCGAACGACGCGTGTAGCGTTATCAGAGTTCTCGCTCCTTCTTTCACCATGCATTCTGTCCCTTCTACTCGGATTTCCTCTGAGTCCTTCTTCAAAACCCACCGTCCTTCTATTTGACCTTCTAACGGAAGGGGAACCATTTCGTAGGGCCGAGCGTCCCCTGCCCATAGGTTGAGGCCCGTCCTCCACTTCAATCTCCTCGTCATACTCCTCGCTGGAGTATTCCAACTCCCTCCGCATTTCTGTGTTACGAACTTGTTTCTTGTGAGCCCTTAGCAAAGAATCTAAGGCCTCAAAGTTTGCCTCTATGAAGGCGGGACTGATGTCCGGAATAGGGTTAGCGGATGTTGAGGCGTGATGCACGGGAGTAGTTTCCAAACTAGATCGTGTGGTGAAGGTTGAGGTTGTTATGGGGGCGAGGTTATCGGTGTTGGTTGTGGTGAGTGGGACCAGAGTAGAGAAACCTGGTGGAGGTGAATCTTCTCTTCCTGGTTCCATGCCGGAAAAGTAGTGTAGTTGGTTAAGGTATTAGGACTGGGTGATTACGGGACTAATAGTTGTGGTCCCACGGATGGCGCCACTGATTGTGCAAAAGATTGCACTACCAGGCTTCGATGAAGATCAAAGTAATGAGGGGTGTATGTTCCAGCCAAGACTCGCCTGTAACCTGAGAATAAGAAATACTAAGACACTACGTTAAGTGATTGCGCAGGGGTAGGACCCTGCGAACCACCTCCGGCGTGAGAGTAAGTATGAGTTATGGTTGTATAAGTGTATGAAAGTAAAGAGATGAGTGTGAAATGAGCATACCATAATCCATTGCCCGTCCAACCTATTTATAGTGAATGAAATAGGGTTGAGAGCACTTCTGCTTGAATGTCGGAGATCATGGGGGCGTCCCATGATTGTGGGTAACCGCTAGGGGTTAGTGACCCACGTTCTCAGACTTGACGGGGAAGCCAAGAGAGAGAGGGAGATCGTGGGTTTGACTAAGTCAGGAGGTTCCTTATCCATTGTTCCTTCGTCAGCCATACCCCGAAGGGCTTAAGGCTTCGAGTGGCGAATTCCCCTTAGGTAACCTTCGTACCAACGAATGGTTTGACGCCTATGGATATTTCAGAATCCTAACTTGGGCCTTCGTATGGAAGGGCTTCGACACGTCTCGAAGGAGTGTCCTTCGAGCTACTCGGAGGGTACATCATTACTTATCAGGGTTAAGTATCTTTTCGTATTTCCTTAGTAACCTGTAAGCTTGATCATCAAAGTCTTTTTGTAGTTTTAATTTACCAGGCTGTAACATCTGAGTTATAACCTCTGGAGCAGCATTCAGTTTAGGATAATCATTTTCTACCAACATATGAATAGCCATTGCTGGAATGGTTAACACATGTATGCCATAAGACTGATATAGTAACCATCTTATAACCCTGGCATTGGTGATTACTTTCCATTCTGGTTCATCATGATTGGGTCAAACAAGATCTTCAAATTATAATACATCACACATCACCAAATTTGTGTTTGTACAGCTTCCAGATGGTCACCAAATCATCTCTATTCATGGAATGAAGCATTTGTGAAAAATTACTAAAAACATGAATCTCACCATTGGTTCTCTCTTAAACCTCCAACTTTCTAGCAGTGCTCCCATTATAGAAAGCAGTGGAAACAGATTTGACTTCTGATTATTCAACCATGTCCTTCTTTACAAATGATTTGGCAATTTAGTATATCATGCATATTTTTTAAGAAGAATACAACAAAATTTTCACAATTTTTTTTATCTTTATTTATTTATTTATTTATTTATTTATTTTGAAACACTAAATGCTCCAGCAGCAAACTCTAAAAATACTAGTGCTCATAAACAATCCAAGAAACTATGTACAAATCTTCTTAAAAAACCTGCATGAGACAAACACAACCCAGAACTACACAAAGTTTGTTAGGGTTAGACACTTAGCAGTTGTAAGTGTAACACAAGCACTAAAACATCATACGCTCTACCAGGACTTAAAAAAAAGAACAATACTTTTTGGAAAAAAACATTTTTGATCTATTTGTCTTTTATGGCTAGAGGACCTTGAAGATCAGCAATCTACTCAATCTTCAAAAACAACTGGTCAATCATTGGATTTGTAGGTTTAGTACCTTGTGGATCTAGCTTAGCTTCCAACATCTTTCTTGCAACATTCTTTGTCAGTGGATAATCTTTATCTATGAACATGAATATCTTCTCCTGTGTAGTCTGAATAGCATGCAATCTACAAGTCTGATAAAGCATCCATTTTACCACTTCACAGTCTTCCCAAAATTTGTCTTCAGGATTGGGTTGAAACATATTCTTCACAATTGTCCACACAAACCTTGCTAATTTCCCAGTTGGTCCAAACTTTCCATATCTGAAATCCATGACCTTCCACAGCTGTTCTAGATCTATCATAGAACTACACCACATCAAACACCCAAAATTGAAGTGTTTTTTTCCATCTATCTTCTCTTGTGATTTCAATCACTTCTCTATCATTTGCTGTAACAATTTGCCAATCTACAATTTCAGGTTGATCACACACCATAAGATACTGTTTCACTCTTTCTTCCTTCTCCATCTCATCATCCATCTTCTGTTTCTTGGAACTAGACTCCTCCTGATTAGCTCCTTTTCTCTTTTGTTGTCTGTTCCTCCACAACTCATATTCTCTCTCAGAATTCATAGGAATGAAATTATCATTGCTTCTTTTGCAGATATTATAAATCTCCTCAACCTTCTCATAGGAGCAATTCCTCAAATTTACAGAAACATTCATTCCCATATGCCGGATAAATTTCATCATTTGATTCCTCATTTCTTGCTTGGTTAGAGGTTTATTCTTCTTTGCTTGATAATCTCTAAATGCTCTTTCTTGTCTCATCTGTCTCACCTTCTCAGCAAAGATTTTAGACCTTGTGTCAATATCCAATTTACCCCATTCATACTCTGTCCATTCTTTATGTATACTCTCAGAAGCTTGAAACAGTTGTTGTTCATTATTCCATTGTTCAATCAGTTTCTGAGAAGCTTCCTCATCTTCTTGCCTTTTCTTTTCCTTAGCAATTTCATCAGCATTTATTTCCAGATGTAATCTTAGAGCTTCTTCTTTATCATAAGCCTCCTGCTCATGTCTACTTTTAAACTTCAAAACTGGTTTTGCAATTCCTTTACCCTTTCCAATATCTGGTTGAGCAACAACTGACTTCACAGGCTCACCAACCTTCAAACTTCCCAAGGGTTTAGGTGGAGAAGGTATAATTGTAGCAGGAATGGGTGCAATGATAGGTTCAGGGATTGGTAAAGATTGCTTTAGGTTTAGCAGTTGAATGACAACCTCCTTTTCAGCTTCTTTTGACTTGGGTGGTGATGTAACAGTGGTTGTGATTGTAGTAGCAGTGGTTGTGATAGCAATGGGAATATCTGAAGTAACAGTTGTAATAATTACCTTAGAAGTGGTTCCATCAGTGGTTTCTTCTTTACAAGCAATGGATGCAGCAACATAGGCAGTGGTTGTTGCCTGCACCACTTCCTTCTCTTTTTCTACACCAGTAGCTTTCAAAGCATCATTTATCACTGCAGCTTTTCCTTCCATGTCAGTCACCAGATAAACGTCTCGATTATCACCACTATCCAAGTCCAAATCCAAATCCACATCCAAATTCACATCCTCCCCTGAATCTATGCTTTTACTCCTCCCCTGTTTGGATGCATCCTCCAAATTCTGATCCTTTGAGGAGCTAACCTTCTTTCCCATCCTTTTGACTCTTCTAAATGTAGCAATCCCTGGTCTCCTCATTCGCTCCAAAACATTCACCCTGTGTTTCAGCCTTTTAATAGTTCCAGCTTGAGAGGTTGTCAATTCCTGAAGACCAGAGATGTTAGACTACATGTTGGCACATTTATCCGTCAATTCCTTTAAAAGTTCCATTATATCCTCACCACTTCGACCTGTGTTAACTGGTCCGAGAGGTGGATAATGGGAATTGTCATTATGCACAAAAGTATCATTACCCGTCAATTCATGTTCAGTTTCAAGTCTATCCTCATCACTCCGAGCTGTGTGACCTGCTCCAAGAGGTGAATCATAGGATGTAAGTAGCATGGCATCAGACCAAGCCTCAACATCCATGGACCCCAAGTTAGCCAGTTGGCTGGGGATTCCTCCACCTGTGTTGAGCTCAAGAGAACTCTCCACATTAGGAGTTGCCAGTGGTTGGGGTCTTACTTAGGTTTTCACTGACCTGCTCAACATCTAAGCCTGAAGCAGTTGTGAAAGCCCTTCCACTCATGTCACCTCCCACACCTGTGACAGCCTCATGTCCTTCACCACTAGCACCAACCTGAGGTAGCTGAGTGCCCTTCTTCCTCATTCTAGTAACTAAAATACTTTGGGGTTCAGATGTTGAAGGTAAGGGTTTAGCAGTGGGTTGGGATGTGATAGCAGGGGGTTCAGCAGTGGATAGATTGGGTTGTGGATTTTCCTCCTCTATAAGTTCTGGCAAATTTAGCATGTGAGGAAATAAAGGTGTAATGGTTCCTGAAAAATTTGGACTCTTTTTCTTCATATGGGCAAACACCTTAGGAACCCTATGTAAAACGTCATACTTTCTCTTATGGGGAATGGGTTCTGTTATTTGACTTTCTGCTATCAATTGAACAAACCTATGATAGAGGTAATATTTGCCCTGTTCTTTAATATTCTTCTGAAAACCCTCAAAAATCATTCGAGACCAGTTAAAAACCCTTTCTTGAGACAAAAAGATGACAGCAGTTGCAATCTTAGAGGGAAACTCATCAAATCCAGTTGTTTTATTGCTTACACACCTGAGCAAGGTATGGATTAAAAACTTCCATTGTGGAGAAAACATACCTTTGTGAATCTTTATACGATCCTCTCTTCTCTCATAACCAATTCTTTCTAAACCTTCAAATATTTCATCATTAGACAGATTAACAACTCCTTCAGCATCCTGAAGCTTCAAAACACCTCTAATCACCTCCTCTGTGATCAGAATCTCCTTTTCATCAACAATAGCCCTTATAACCTCTTCTCACCTATTTCTTGAATTTCAGTAGTCCACCAAAACTGATGTATATAAGATTTAACAATGATGGGTTCTACAGTTAATGCATAGTGTATGGGACTATGTTTGATGAAATCAATCATCTCATGAAAACCTTCAGAATGGTCGTTCTTGACTAGGTATGCGACTAAGTTGTGGAATATTCAGTTGCCATTGTATGTTGAAAGTGAATGAGATGTGGGATTTGTGAAAATTATAGTTGGGAGTGGTTAGGGTTTATGTTCAGCGCCAATTGGGAGTGTTTAAAAGATCAATTAATTGATTGGCAATGAATTGGGGAATAAGTGCGTTACCAGCAGAATGTTTCAGAACAGCCCCTGTTGTTTCCATATTCAGCAAAACTGCACTAGCAGTGGATTTACCATAACGAGCTGATAAGGTTTTAAAAGGTACCATTTTGAGGGGTCGTTTTAGTCCTTATTTGATCACTTTTATATCCGTTATTGCTTAATATCGTTCCTTTTCACTTTTTAGGTCTCGTGAAGGCAAAATGCTGGAATGGCACTTATTTGGACGAAAAGGCGCGAATATATGAAGAAAATGGCCAAAGTCAAAATCGAGACACTCACAGTTGCTGAAAGTAGAAGGCGACGGCGTCAGGTGCTATTGGCGACGCCGTCCCAAGATTTTTGTGACGGTTCAGAACTCAAAACTCGTGTTTTCAAGAGACGGCGTCTAGTTGTGAAAGAGTAGGCCGTCGCTACTCAGACGGCCTAGATGCAATCCAGACGACGTCAGAAGCTGAAGAGGACGGCGTCACGGACATAAGGTGACGCCGTCGCAAGGTTAACGTGGCCAAGACGAAACCCTAATGGCGGCGACACGACGGCGTCACTAAACATAAGGTGACGCCGTCGCAATTGTAATCTTATATATAGAATCCGAATTTTTCAGTCTTTGTGTGGAGAGTCTTTGGAGTAAAAACCTAAAACCGAACCTAAGGTGTCTTGTACAGTATTTTAGGGTTTTTAACCCTATCTTACACCAAGATAAGTCTTTACTTCATTAATTCAATTATGTCTTTGATTATTTGTGTGTATGCTTGCATGTTCTCCATGTCCGGCTAATTTATTTGTGTGTTTGCTTAGGAAGTATGAAACTTAATTATTAAATATTGATTGGTTGTTTCTTATCTTAGTTGATTAATGATCTAGTAATGCGATAGGTCATTCGTTGTGTACTTAATGCTTGATTCATCTTTGTGAACCTTAGAGTATAATTACCTGAGTGATTGTAGGCTAAACCATCCGAAGAGCGCCTTAGAGTAGGAGTCTATAATCTCTAGTGGGGTTTGTAGACGAGACCCTTTGGTAAGTTCAAAGAGTTAGGGAGAAACGCATACCCTACAACTTTAGACACACAACGCAACTAGGAATAAGACGTGACACTCAACCATCAATAGGAGATAATTAAGGAGTAATACAAACTAAGTAAACACATCTTTAAACTATCATACGAGCACACATTAATTAGACATAGACTCCCACAACCTTAGTTTAGATAATTAGATAATAGTAGAGTAATCGGTAGAAATACCAACCCCCCAAATCCAATACCCGAGATTCGTACCTTTCCATTTTTCATAAAATATAAAAAGATAAAAAATAATCTTCCTCAACCTTAACCTTAGCGTAGTAACTCCCTACTAGCATTCCTATTCCCCTAGAGAACGATATCAATACCCGTGGCTTACCCTAATTACTACACTACAACGATTAGGTTCACTGCCTAGGGTGTTATAAAACTTGCTCGAAGAAAAGGAAGTTTCCTTGACCCCGAACGACGCGTGTAGCGTTATCACTAGCAGTGGATAGATCAAACCAGCAGTGGAAACATCACTGACACTCCCATCCTTTGACCAAGACTTCTGTTGCAAAATCGTTACAAAAAGAGTGTGATCATGCATAGATTTGAAGGATTACAAACTTACACTAAAGCAATGTTCTGTGTAGATGATGATGAACCACCAATGTTCTTTTAAGACTCATAGACCTTCAATTTGTTATAGAGATTATCCAAGGTCATCTTTTCAAAGTCATCTTTGTTTCTCCAGACAACAGTGTGCATAGCCCATTCAGGTGACAAGCTTTTAATGAACTTAAGATTGATGTATTCTAGAGCAACTTTATAGTCCACCGATTTCAATTGATTATCTATGGCACCATCGACCAATATATTTAATACACTAGCAGTATTTTCCCTAACAAATGCAGTTGTTATACAATGGAGATACCATGCTAAGTAGCAGTAAGTTATGTCAAATGCACAAATATTTTGCTACCGTTTACTAGACCATGTTAAGTCAAACAATAGTTAAAGTAAGTTTATGGTGTAGACAAACACGACAAATTGTATTCTTGTATATACCTTGACCACATTAATAAAACGTCAATTTTATTAATTTTATACGCTCACTAACTATATCCTAATACACCACTAATTTTCTTTTAGGTTTTAATTCCTTTCAACGAGCCAATTAAACACTGGTGTCTTGCCCAATTTATCATACCTACAGGAGTGGTAACATTCTATGATACCGGCGACACGTGTGACTATGAGTCACGTGCATGGTATGTTCGTGTTAGGGAGTGCTTACTGGTATCTTATTATTATAACACAATCGTTTTGTTATGTGTTTTTTTTGGTTGAACTTGCATTATTATAACCAAACAGATATTATACAGTTATGGATAACATTAACAAGTTTACTATCATATGTAGAAATCGATCTAACATTTTCCCTTCTTCCTATCCAATACATATGATTACAATTATGGACAACACATACATAAATAAACTTATAATTTCTTATAGTTTGTCACCATACACCATGCTTGTGACTAGTTGCCCATTATTTGTGTCTAGTTGCCCCATAACAAATTTATTGTTGGCCAAAGTTTATTGGGTGTTGTGTTGTAGCAGTTTGACTTTGAGTTTTGAAGACACTAGTTCCCTTCAAGTACATGACACTATTTAGCACCATCCTTTTCCTTACAACTATTCACCACCATTAATAAACTTTCCTACTTTTTTTAAACCTCATTTTTTGTTTACCACAAAAAGGAATACTTAGCGTACACCTAAGAATAAACTGTGTTGGTTAACTAGAAGCAACCCCAAATAAACAACATAAATCTGCTTGCTTCCCTATTTAAACAAATTTTTTTCATGATTTTAATTTACATTGTGTCTCTTCCAGTTGCCCATCGTATCTATGTGGTTGCCTAAAAATATTACTCGTTCTAGTAACTTGTTAGACACATGTTTCATTGTACCTTTTATGGGAATACGTAAACTTTAAAATTAATGGACATAAACAGTTCAAGTACATGCCACTAGGCTAGCACCATCATTTCAGTACGTCCTTTCTTCATTAATAAAGTTTTTCCTACTTTTGTGCATCCCCGATTTGAGTTTTTTCAAAATATCCATGCAATACTGAAGAAACCACAGGAAGTGCAAACATACTCAGAGTTTATGACATAAATTGTTAGTTCTATTATAGTTGTATATTGTTACAGAAAATATAAAGTAAATGTACACTTAATAATACCATTTGTATGTTACTTGATGTAACCAAAACTAATCAACATAAACCTGTTTAATGGCTTGTATGTTAACAACAAACTTAAATAATAATTTTCCTAAGCCATACATAGCATAAAGTTATGGACCACGTGGCATACCTGACTAAAACATTTGTTTGAATTGCAAGTAAACAACAGGCTAACTGGTTTAGTTGCCCCCAAATGGTTTATTTGCCCAAAAATGGTTATCTTTTGGCTATGAATCGTTTGTGTACTAGAGAAGCTTCATTAATTCCATTTGGCCTAATGTGTATTTTAATTACTTGACAAGACGCAACTATTGACCACTTGACTATCCACATTTACTTATATTGACTTTAATTGAAAATAAATTCCATGTCACCCCCCACCCCATTTTGGTTATATAAACGGACACCATCTATTCCATTTTCAAACAACTTTTGTCAAGGGACACACACTACCCACAACAGCATTTACTACAACAGAAATGGATAACGATCTTTACGACATGGTTAACACTGTGTTTGTGCGTGACAATGGACGTGACTTAAAGTTCATAAGTGACATGCATGCAAATGTGATGGAGCTAACTCGTCGTTACAGTGTGAGGGGTGAGCAGATCAAGCAGTTGGAGTGTGTGCTTGGGTCCACTCTTGCCAGTGCTTGTATGGAAATCCTGCATGAAATCCAGGATGAGGAGCTAGATAAAAGCAGGACGCTGATGAGGCTCATCAGTGAGACGCAGCTGCAAGTTCTCAAGAAAAGCTCCTTTCTTGCCATGATGCGAAAAAAATATTAAAACCTCTACTCCTAGCTTGTTATGTGCTCTCTCTCAAGTTCTGTCATTGTCATCTTTTTTTGTTTTGGACTGATCATCAATGTTGTTGCTTCGTTGCTCTATTTTGTTATCTCTTAATGTAATGAAATGAAATGTATTATAAAAAAAATATAGCGAAGCACTTGGCAAATGGTCGAACTTATACGAATCACGAATAAGAAACATATAATACTTTTGGACAAATCTTGAATTAACAACAGTATACTACGTATTATTTTCAATCCGTCTTGAACAAACAAGTTTAATTTATGAATAACTTGGTTATTTCGAGTATAGAATAGTAACATTTTTGACAACCCTCCAACAAGATCACCCCTTTATGTATTTTAACAATTTCAGTTATTCTATAGGCCAAACTACCAGTTGTTCTAGAGCAAGCAAACGTTTTTGATAAGACTGGAATACGTCAGAACGACTATAAGATTACATTTAGGCTATCCGAAATCAATATTAAGCAAGGGGGATTTTTGGTGATTGTGGTGTGTGGGTTTGTATATTTTTATATCGATTGGCACATGGTCTATCGTTGTAATTTGATGATCCTACTGACGTTGCGCTAGCATATCGCGAGAAGATGATTCGGTTTTTTTATAGAGTTAGATTTTATGCTTTGTATCAACAGTTTTTAACTTATCTCCAACAACTACTTTCGTTGTTTTATCATGCACTATCGGTTTTCAATATACGATATTGTATCAAATAAATTTTACAATCAAACATATACCATGCCTCATCCATTGATATATTCATTCACACATAAAACATGCATGACTAGATAATGCATTCATAACAAGTATTTACTACATTAAAGACGCTTATAACATTCATACATAAATCAATAATCTTACAATGCATCACCCTTGGGTACGTGTAACATTCATTCAAAAGAACAACAATGGGAGACACGACGTAAAGGTATCTACACATGTTACAGCTAAATTTGTTGAAGGTCTAAAGATCTTCTTTCTTTTTAAAAGTCCACAACTCTATTTCATTTATTCTTCATTTGGACGTCCATTTTATAAAAATAGACATTTAAACAGGCCACGACTGGTTTGTCAACTCATTAACAACCATATTATTACACAAACACACTACACATAAAAATGTTAAACAAATAAAGTAAAATTAACCCATTACTATTTCCATATCAAAATCAATGGATCCTAAGTCTCATATAATATATAAGTACATTGTTAATAGTAAAATAATACTACCTTTGCTAATATATAGCAAATCTTCATCAAGATCACATTTGTACACAAGTCAGGATGCCTATCTCCAAACCATCTCTTTCATCAAAAAATGCTTCTAAGCCTTCAGTTGCCTTATTTAATCTCAAACTAAGGTATGCATGCCATTACGCTTCCTAAAAATGTTGATATGTTACCGCGTGGTTCTCACTTGCCTTGACTAGATTTTTTTATCATACTTGCTATTCTTATTTGTATACATTTATATATCTTTATTATAGGACGCCAGGGTCTGTAGCTGCGTATCCTGTATTTGAGATTCACTACGATGGTGACTTCATTCGGTTGCCCAATTTAAGTTATGAGTTTGGGCGAACCCTTGTGCTAAGGTTTAGTAACTCCACAAGGATGAACTTTAATCAAATGCTTTACTTGTTGGCCTACAAGCTTGAGTGTGAGATACGGGCTTTGTATTTTTGTAGGCCAATATTTGGTCTTTCAACTGGTTTGAAAATTGTTGAATGTGATAATGATATTAAAAGGATGTATGAACTTGCCGAGGAATATGGATTAATCGGCTTGTACGTTGCACATAAACCTGATAACTTATAATGTTTCTATTATCCTAACCTAACTTTTAATCTTCTTGATGAGGAAACGCATGCAAAGCTTGCGATACATGATAAACTTGTGCAAATTGCTACATCTAAATCTTACTCTGATATTGTTGCATGGGAGGAGGAAGAAGGGCGTTCACCTCCCCTAAGAACCCCTCCTTCCTAACCTATAAGTAAAGGAATTAAATTCCAAAGAAAGAATCTTTTCATGGATTTTTTGCACAGCAAAAGTGTTGATGATGCCATTGAGTTTAGCGACGATGAATGGTACGATGGGGGATTTGTGGGGTCTGTAGCAATGGATGTTGGGTGGTCTACTTCCCCACCATATAACTGGGTGCAACGGGTTATCGAATACGATGGTGCCACTTTAACGAATGTACCGACAAATTCTCTTCAAAATCAGGTTTTGTTGGATGCAGGATCTTCTTTCGTTCCACAAGAAGTAGGGACTTGTGTCAAGGCCAGGTATGGGCATAAGGTTTCGAGGAAAACGTATGCAAGGAGGCTATGCTTTCAAACACCAAGATCGGGTTTACGGAAGTTCAAGATGTTGAGGCATTTCAAGGCTCTAACAAGAGACCGGCGTCGAGGAGGTTCAGGATTAAAACCAACTTGGTATTTAAGGAACAGAAGGTTGGAGTGTAGGTATTGTTATGCAGCATGCTCATGCTGTTGTTAACGTTTAGAGACAGTTGTGTTAACATTACTTTAAAGTCAAAAAAGATTGTCTAGTCTAGCCTTTTTTGTAAGGCAACGTCTATGCATTGGCCACGTGCATGGTAACCATCTCTTCCTGGTATAGTGCTCTATCCAGACTTGTTTGTATTTACCCACTTTGACTTTCTAAAAAGGCACCCAAAAATTGTATTTGACAGTTTTACAGCTTGATTATACATTTTGCATATTGTTTATCAAGTGTTTGCATTTACCCATTATTTGCTAACTAAATAGGTTCTTGCATTGTCATAACATAACAAATACATTAACTTACATATATTATCAAATACTACTTAACGAGAATAGGTCGTAGCTCAGTTGTTCAATGAATTGCATGTGATTGTCTAGCTGTATCAACTGCATCTTGTTCAACTGGTCGTTCAGTTGTAGGTGGTTCACTTGTTATTCGACTTGCAAGTGGTTGGGTTTCTTCATCACTAATGTCACTGGGTTGGGTACACATAGAATCATGAATTTCATCAGGGGTTGCTGTAGTCCCAGTTCCACCTCTGATACTCACTGAACCATCCACCGCCAGTAGAGGCTGCAACATGTAGCCCCATCACACCATCACCTCTACCACCTGTACTTGTGTTTTCCCTTCTAACATGTACACCACCTAGTCCACCTGCAGTAACCCTACTATCAGTAGTGTCTTCCCTTCCGTAAATATGCATTGGACAACAATACCACATGAATTCTCTATTTGGTGGACGCCTAGCATCAAAGGTCAAACCAACCTTGTTTTCTCTTTCCACCCAGCACGTAATGCATAGCATTTCGCAACCGGTTTCCTCTGCCATGGTGAAACTTGTTTGGTGTTATAAATAAAATAATAGCATTGACGTATTATATAAGAACGTCTAATACCATAACCATCTGTATTTTTTATCTTCATTTATTATACTTGAACGGTGTGCTATACTAGTTGGTAGGAGACTTTAATTGAAGAGTAACATACACTCTTTGTACACTATTGAATGTACTTGTGAGTATTCAAATATAAGGTCAGCCTACATTGAAATATACCCGTTTTCCTTTCTTATTATGAAGGATAGGGGCATTAACTACCCACATTAACACACACACACCTACCCACGTAATCAGCTTCGTTCACTGATGCTAGTATAACATGCTTATACACACACAATTGTAACTAGGGGTGAGCAAACGGACCGGATGGACCAGACCGACCGACAAAACCGACCGGACCGAACCAAAACCGACCGGACCGTGGACCGGCAGTCCGGTCTTGGTCTAGGGTTTTTGCCGGATTCGGTCTCGGTCCGGACCACAAACCCGAAATTTAGCCTTGTTGGACCGGACCGACCGACGGACCGACCGAGACTGGACCGGACCGGACCGACCACATTCGGTGTCGGTCTCGGTCCAGAGTTTTTGCCAGATTCGGTCTCGGTCCGGTCCGGTTTTTCTCGGTCTGGTCCGGTTTTCGACCGATGAGCAGCCTTAGTTGTAACATTAAGCATGGCTATATGTGTGATAGAAGCAACCTTAGACTACTTTTACTAACAACATGTTTATATTACTTGGTCTTCAGCACTAGCTGTACTAATGTGCACTAGCAGTTTTAAGTATTTATTCTGACGGTCGTAATATACTTGTCATATGTTTTGCATTAAATTGCATCACCATGACTACCTTTACAAATAGCAGCAGCCACCAATGAGAGCAGCAATTACAACATTATCAAGAATTTGTCCTATTCACAACAGTCGTTATCATATCCAATGAAACCCTTTGTATACTTACAGAAAAAAACTATAACACATCACAAAATTCGGGAAACGAGTTTAAAATTGTTTGTACTTTATGAAATGAAGACTGTATAATGTTGATTATGTATTCAAAAGATCTAAACCTGAATCTGTTACTCTAGGGTATCCACTTTATGTGATCTATGTTGTTGCTTACATTATGTAAAGGTAATTTGTACCGTATATATTTTGTTGTTCCGCTGTGCTTTACAATTTAACACTAAAAATTAAAACTTGCAACTTCTCCAAAAGTAAATTCCATATATAATTAAACATATGTATCTATTCCATTACATTACTTGCCTATTAACATACCAAGTCCAACACAAATAACTGAAAAAGATCCTACCATTATGAAAAACAACCTATCATACAGCTTCAACTTTGACTTTGCATCAGTCAACTCTTTGTCCAAGATTGACTTGTCCAAAGCAAGAGTATCAACCAAGTGTTCAATATCCACTGACTTCTTCCATCTTTTCTCCTTTTCAAAGAACCCATACACCAGATCTTTATAGTATTCACTTGGCAGATCATCATCCCAAAACTGATATACATCACAAATAGAGCATTTTACGAATCGCTTCCCTAGGGGTTTCCCTTGTTGTTGACGTCTTGACTGTTAGACGAAGACTGCATTTGCAAAAGTATTCAACTTTGCCACCAATTAGTCGGGTAGTAGCTGAAGTTCTGGAAGTCATAATAAACAAGTTTTTAATTTACAAGTTTGTGGAAATGTATGAAAATGTTGACCGACAAATTGGGGGGGGGGGGTGGGGAGTTTATAAAAGTTGCAAAAAGGTACCTTTTATAACTATATCGTTTTTGGCCCAGACAAAACTTTATATAGACATACATACAACATTTTTAGTTGTAAAAAGTAGAGGGAGCTAGCATGACAAACACTTAAATTTTTTTACCCCACCCATCACTTATCCTTATGGTCCTGACAATCAACATCCCAACATTCCTGCTTTATACCCTAGGTCACTTTCATTGAAGAATCCAAAAAATAATCGGTCTCCTTTTCATCTTTTTTTTTTATAAAAAAATCCAGGTTTGTTGTACTCTCCCGTATGTACTTTGTTACCTTATTCGTTGATATTCGTTGATATATTTGTATATGAATATAAATAACTGTGCATCTTTATATTTTATATTATATTATTAAATTATTATTTAATTCAAAGTTATTTAAATTGTTATTAGGGTTTATGTTTTATAGGTATGGTCAGTATACCCCTTAAAGTCTAGTGGTTAATTCTAACTGTTATTAGGGTTTGTGTTTTATAGGACATGGCGAAAACCAAAGAAGTCATATTTAAAGTTCACCACAACGGGAAGTTTCAATTTCAGCCACTCCGCTATGTAGGTGGTCGCCTTGCTGATGTCTGGTGTTTTAGCTCCACCAGGGGTGCATTTACCAAGGTGCTTGATCATGTTTTCAATGATGTTGGAGGGGAAAAATGGGCTTTATTTTATGCTGCACCAAACAAGTCACTCGAAGATGGTTTAACTTTGTTGCACACAGACAATGACGTTCGACGAATGTATGACATTGCGGATGAGAATGGATCAATGGACGTCTACGTTGTGCACAAGGAACAGGCTTTGTCACAATTTTATTTCAAAAACATGGTATGGCAGGAAGAGGACTGCTGGCATGCGTTGCGGTAGTGCAACACCGTTCAAAAGAAGGAAGCTAACAACCCGTGTGTCTATCATGAAAACTGATAGAGGGTTCGAGATCAGAGAAAAAGGGGGTAGTGCACAACGAACTGAAAAACGGTTGCAACAGGAGGGTGTGGAACTCCAAACTGGAAATGCCGCCGAGAAGGGAAAAGAGATACTCTTTTATGAGGATGTACATGAAAGCAAGCCAGGTCATGGGACTGCCAAGGGAAAAGAACCAGTTGTTGAGCAAGAGGGTGTGTCAAGAAGTGGAAAAAGGGTTTCTATAACCACTTACTGGCGGGCCATACAGAACGGGAAATCGATTATGATCGAAGTCCTGGATGCCTGAATGATGGTTTGGTACGTTTATAGATTGTGTTTTTATATTCAATGAATATGTTCATACCACACAGATGCACGACCCCTATTAGCTAGCAACCGCATTACACAAATAAGTAATAGTTTAAGATCCATCCGTTATTACAAAGCCAAATACACACAAACGTTATCCTTATATAAAACACACTATAGTAGGACTTAGGCAGTGAATGCATTAATAAAAACCATGTTCCCGCTTACTTTAAAAAGCTGTTTGGAGTAGGGAAATCGAATAGAAGATTGATGTGTGGAGCGGACGAGCTTGGTTGTTCAGTGGTTTGACTTAAGTTGATGTGATCCGCCTGCATTAATCACCCCATGATTAGGGTCTCCGTTTGGCTCGGTTTGCCTGTTTCTAGTTAACTGAGATGATTCCCCCATTATACGAGCCTTTTTTTTGCACCTGATGTACCTGGCTTAGCCTTTCGTTTGTAACCAACAATTCTCTGTACATGTGTGCCAATACAGGTTAGTTGCCAATTAACAACAAAACCTTAAAGTTTTTTGTAAAGTTGAACAAATACTTACTTTTCTTTTCACCAAAGGTACTCTACATGTTAGCCGGTTGTGGCCTTTTGTGCCACACCTTCCACAATAGTTGCTCTTAGGCACCTCACCTTGAGATGGTATTCGGTCTTTATTTTTAGGCCTGCCTGAATTACGCTTACCGATAACAGGGGGCAACACATCTTCTAAGTTCACTTCATTGTCCCACAACGTCATATCTTTTAATGGGTAAATTATGTCTTGGTACGTCGCTTTAATAGTTGTATTATAAAACCAAGCTTTTGCCAATTTCATAACACTGGTCCGGCCTGCAAATCTACCTACAGCACAAACATGTCCGCAAGGCAAGCCTAAAAGCTGCCATTTGCGACAACTGCATTCACCGTGTTAGGAATTGGAAATTCCATAAGTAAAGAGTCGGTCACCCCAAATATTATCTAGCATAAGTTAGCTCGTAGACTTGTTATTAGTTACATTATTTAGCAGTTTATTAGTTAGTTTGTAGCGTAGTTTAGTTTAGTGCAACACCGTGGAGGAAGGACGGGTCTTTACCCACTGTATACCTGATCCACAGGCCGATAGGAGGTCGTATTTCATGTAACTATAAATACCCCTTCCATCCATGGAAGGGGTGGTGCTTCTCATTCAATCTAACCTTTCCTTTGTGTAAACCTCTAGCAAGAACACCCTCTCTCTCTATCTTTCTCTTTCTAAATATGGCAAACATGTATTTTGATCATCCAAGACCACCCGAATCATCAAACACAATAAATATATCGATCCTACAATTGGTATCAAAGCCTAGGTTTGATTGTTTTGATGATTTATATGGTCTTTTTCACGGTTCGGTCTATGAGGCTTGTTTGGTTTGTTGTTGATACATGTTTTAAAATGGTTTTTTGTTTATTGTTTTAATGGTCAGAATGGTTGTCTTTTGGTAAACATTGTTACATGTTATTTGGTCATAACTTCACTGTAATATCATCTATTTTAAACTGTCTTACATGTCTTGTGTCAAGTTCTTGGTCCAAACAGTCAATATTAATATCATCAGTTTTTGTGACAATGCCTTGTACCAAAAGAGAAGTCAATGGGTCATATGGTCAGATTTATGTGGTCAAAATGAAGCAGTCTTATGCAGTTTTTATATCTGTTTTTCTGGGTTTCTTTGAATATGGTCGGAGCTTTGTCGGAAAACTCATCGGAAAAGATTTTATTCATCCTAGCGAGTTGTACTAGTTGTGACTTTACTGGTGGCGACTTGTCTTTACAAGTCGTCTAACTAGCGCGTTGTCAACAAAAAACAAAAAAAGAGGTAGCGACTTGGCCTTATAAAAGCTAGCTACTTGTATGTTTTGAAAATGGTAGCGACATTGGAAAAACATTTGACCTAGCGACTTGTTTTTTAACAAGTCGTAGCGACTTGCTCTGGAAAATGAAGCTAGCGACTTGTGAGTTTTTGAAAGAAGTAAGCGACTTGGTTTGATAAAAGATTAGCGACTTGACTGCTAATTTAAGGTAGCGACTTGGACAGAAAAGAAGAGATGAAGTAGAATATGACTCGACCTTGACCACAACATACCATATACCAAATATCATTCAGCTTAACGACCTCAGTTTCTAATACAAAACATCATAAGTCCATGAATATCAACATACGACAAATTGAATAAATTAAAGATCTCAGATGTTTCGGGGTTATTTCTCTAAGCACAATAAAGGTTCTAAACCCTCTAACACTCTCATCACAAATCCTATTTGAAGTCGAAGCCTCAAAAATATTCGAATTTTTTTAAGTGATTTAACAACTTGTGTTAAAACTCTTTATAACAATATCGGTTAACAAGAAAAAATGAATAGACTTTTAAGATCTCAAATTTTTGTGTGCTTATAACGTTATCCGACCATGAAAGATCATTCGCACAACTCAACCCATCATCGATCAGTTATCATTGTTTGAAGTCTATGCTCCATGTCAATATTCGAATCTCAATAAGAACAAGGTAATAACAAGTATGTTATTCCTTTTGTCGTGGTTCGTTTAATCAAAGTACAAATCAAATCTCAAAGATTCAATGAAACATAAAGCACACAAAGAATGTTAACCTACCTTGGTTTAACTTTGGAGCCTTGTCATAACCCTCGATACCATCCCTGTGGCTATGTGGCTATGTCGAATCAATGATCAACTTACCATCCCTGTGGTATTGTTGGATTATCGTTTTGATGAGAAGATGAAGAGTGGAGTGAGATTAATTAGGGTTAAGATGATAATGGAGATTTATGTTTAGGTCGATTTTGGATGTTATGATAAGATGAGATCTATTTTTTCTTGAGTGGATGCGTTTCAGTGAGAAGATAAGATGGGGGCTGTGTGTTTTTTTTGTGAAGTGATTAGGGTTAACATATGAAGAGGATTATTAGGGTAAAGTGACATACTCTCCTTAGTGTTTTATACCGAAATTTTAGGGTATGAGTTCTGTTATGACCTGGGCCCTTGACACGTTTGATACTACTTGCACGAGATTGGAATTATAACTTGTATGGGCTAGGTAATGTTTCGTTTGGATCATGTAACCTTGGTGTAATCATTGGGCCGTGACTTAGGGTAACATTGTTGGGCTCAACATTATCATTGTGTTTTGGGCAGAGTTATCCTTGTGTTTTGAGAAATATTTGCACCTCTCAACATACTCATGGTATTAAAATTAATCCGTGTATGTTGTTAGTATCTTGAACTCGTATTATCATTTGGGACCGAGGTGTTGGATTGGACTTTGCTTGTTTGGGATAGAGTGTAGTTTACCGAATATGGATCAAATGGCATTTTTCGAAGGGCTACATCTCATGTTGTACCGAATATGGGCTTTGGTGTTTATATAACTATAAATGGGCTTCTCAAGATTTGTAATTTATGAGATTTATTTATGAGAATTGATAATGAAGCTTGTTGAATGATGAGATTTGTTGAGATTTGGTATGATGATGAGACTTGTTGATATGAGTTTTGATACTTTGATATATACATTCTCATGGATAGTATTTCGTCATGGCTTTGAAATTGTTTATTTGAACTAAGTTGACTACGGGGTTGCTTGGACGATATTTCTTATTTAGATTTGAAGTGAGTTTTTCCGGGCGCGTTTACTTATTTCGTCTTCTTTCTTTCTACCCTTTCGCGAAGATGACTTGTTTGGGCGTTTATTGAGGGTGATAAAGACTTGGCTATTTAATTACGGTTGTGATTGTTTCTCTCTTAACCCACAACATAACTATCACTTCGGTGTCTCACTCAGTTGAGAATGTCAAGAGGTTTTGTACATTGGGTACACCGTTTCTTCTTCACAAGGATTAGTACAAGTTTAAGCAACAAATCTGAAGAATTTTTACTTCATGATCAAGTTTGACATATCGGGTTTACTTCACCAAGTGGTCACAACAACTGCCGACAGAATGCGTGAATGATGTGTTTACCAAAGTGTTTATTCGATGGTTGATGATGTTGGATAATGAACCATTGATGTACTGCATGTTCCCCTAAAACAGATATTCACTGAAACCAAAGTCGTCATAACACATTCAAGCTGACATTGTTTACGGTTTTGTCTTGATTTTGTAAAATCCCGCGAAAGAACCTATTTCTCGGTTTAAATCATAGACTTGTAAAATCCCGTGACAATGGAAACATCCTGGTATTAGTAAAGTGCATTTCCGGATCTATCTTACGGTTTATTCTTGGTTTTGTAAAATCCCGCGAAAGAAACTATTTCTCGGTTTAAACCATAGAGTTGTAAAATCCCGTAATGATGGAACCATCTTGGAGAAGAGAAAGTGTAATTATGGATCTTATTTGATGCTGGTGCTACAGTTTCTGCTTCAAAGAAGGGATAAAAGGGTGTACTTCATGAATTGGGTGTGTGTTTGGGTTGTCTTCATGGCAGTTTGGTTATTACATGGTTTTACGGGGTTATGTGCTTTAAACCATGGTCGGGATGAAACCATTATCAAAGTTCGTTTAAATGTTAAAGAAGGCTAGATTTGAGCAGTTCAGAAGATGTGACAACGGCGTTAATTCATTATTATTCATTTGAGGTTGAAGTGAAATATCACGGGCGAGTGTACTTAGTATCTGAAGGTATCGGGGATGGTTGGATGAAGATTCTTCAAGATCCTTGTTCGAGCTTATTATCAAAAACTGAAGACATTGGAAATCTAGTTATTGTTGGGTGTCTTTTACCTTTTCTTTTACCACTTGGGGGAATTGGGCTCATACCACTACAAAATAACTATCACTTTAAGGAGTTACGTTGTAGTGCTCAGTGTCACATTCAATTGTGGATTTTCAAGAGGTAATGTACGTCTTATACTTGATGGTTGGTTGGTTGAAGAGTATAGAGTACATAGAGAGTACTTAGAGATGCTAATGGAAATCGGCACCGCTCTTTGTTACATATGTGCAAGTTTAAGTCACGAGTTCGGGGTAGTTTACTTCAGGGCCAAATTTATTATATCGGGTTTTCTCCATCAGCTGTCACTACAAAGAGCCTACTGAATGATAATGGGGATGATTACATGTCTTGCCAAGAGAGCTGAAAAGAGAGAGATTATGACGTTTGAATACTTCAGTTCAAGCCTCGTACTCTAAAGAAAAGAAAAGTGTACGCTTCAGTGCGCTTTATCTTCTGAAGAAGAGAAATCTTCTTAGTATCACCATTCTCATCAACATGCTTCATACTTTTTCCATGCGCTTCAGTCATCAAGTGAACCGGGCTACTGTTGATTGTTTTCTTATTCCACTTGCTCAACTATAATGATGATGGCGACATCATGAGCTAATTTTGCGGGGGAGAAGTGTGAATAGACTACATTTGTTGAATATATTCACTTGTTTAATCAAGAATGGCATCTCCGTATGCAATTCTTGAGAGGGGGAAGAAGTGTGAATTCACTGCATGGTTGATTGATTTCTGAGAATAAATGGTCAAACGGCTCCAAACTCATGTAAGAACCGAGCTTCTTCTTATCGGATCATCTTTACATGGAGTTTCTTCTAAGAGCAGTTGGTTGACATCTTCACTCAGATTGATGAGTTTATCGACAAAGTGCTTCCGGTTAATGCTTCACGTATACATCAACATGATGATTCCGAACAATCTCTCTGTTCTTGTTTGATGTGATTGGTAGTTTGGTGTTACCATCTTGTGTGTTCGTTGCGGCCTGATTGCTGATTTCCTTGATGAACATCTTTCTGTTCTTGTTTGATTGGGAGGGATTTTAGTTAAGGGGATTTGCAAGATGTAAGTTAATTGGGATGCTTTTTGGTGGGATGCTTTTTGGTGTGAGTTGAAGATGTTAACACTCTATTCCCCATTCGGACAATCTTGAAGAAGGTCGAGTCTACAGTCTGTTCTACATTTCCTGCTATATGTTAGAAGACCAAAGACGAGTTGCATTTGATTATCTAAAGACTTCTTCTTAATCTGGTCATTTATCAAAAGGATTGTCATCTTAGGGGAGAGCACTAATTGGGGGAGAGTGAAATGCCATATTTAATCCCCAATTAGACTCGCTCATTCTATTCTTCAGCAAGTTGATTCTCACAAAGACTTCAAGCGATCTTCTCAACAGATTTCAAGTATTTGGGCTAATAATATGTTGCTGATTCTGAAGTGTCAAAACCAGCAAGGGGGAAGGAGACAAGCATCTAAACGCGGGTAAACTTGATGAGCTTAATACTTCTAAGTGATTAAAGATATCCCGGGAAGACAATTGTCATGACCGCATAGAAACTCAAGGTTTTACTCATCAAGGCGTTTAGTGTTCTTATTCCAACTATGTGGGGGAAGAGATGTAAGAGTTAGTTTCTGATGATAAAAAGAGGTACACAAGTGTGTGATGATTTCGCTGTTATCGCAATCATCAGGGGAGAGGAGATTGTGTACATTGGGGATGCTCAGCTGCTTCACTTGAGGGCTTAATCTGTGATTTAGAGATATAATCACTTATTCCGGAGTGGACATCCGCAGAGATTGTCATCCGCAGAGATAATCAGTGATTCGGCCTGATTCTTCAATGTTATCGGTTATTCTCTCTTTGGGCATTCGGGTACTTCGGGTTCTTGAGCTTCATACACTTTCTTCAGGGGGATAGAAAAGTATACATCGGGGTTATTATTTGGCTATTGGACTTAATCTGCTACTTCGATGGTATAAGTTTCTTTGTCTTCGGGTATGTGTATTCGGGTTCATGAGCTCTAGTCTAAGAGACTGACTGAATCAATTCAACTACGTGGGGGAAGTGTTCTCTTGACTCCTTTTGGAATGGATCGCTTCAGACTTCAGTGGAATGAAATTTGAGAAGAGTTATTTATACGTGGGATGATACGTTGCTGTTGTTCTTCTTGATGATATAACCCCGAACGAAGAATCTCGATTTTCGTTCTGAAAAGGAGCAGCGGGATTTATGATAATGGTGTGCTTCTCTGTGCACCTAGCTAAGGCAAGCTTGAAATAGAGCTTCGAATCTGCTCATCACATGGATTTTTGGTTTGGGGGGAAGCTGCCAAAGTCTCACTTTCAAGTGGCTCAATTTCTCTCTTCGATTCAAGAGTCTTGGAAGCTTTGGTGGTGAAAGTTTTAGGGATGATGACTTCTATCTTCTACAACGGGGCTGTTCGATATCCTTATCTCGGTACTCGTATCATCATCTTCTTTAACTATATCATCCATTCTATCTTTGTAAATATTTATCAGAAAACAAAATACAAAAATATAAAACCAACAAAAACAAAATACAAAAATATAAAACCATCAAAAACCCAAAAACAATCAAAAAATTTGAAAAAGACCAAAAATATGTTTTCTTAAGACATGTCTTCTGGTATCGATAACATCTGCGGTCTTAGAAATGTCATTCAATAATGGCACGGGACCATAGATGAAGTTCGAAGCAGGAGGTGTAAATATTTATTTTCAAAACATGTCACAAAATATGGCTTACAGTTACTTCAGACTGTGACCCGCGCTTAAACCATGGCTTGCTATTATTTCCGATAGCAACCCGTTCTTCAAAGAAAGGAAAGTGCTGCGCTAAATCCAATTTTCAAATATTTCGTGCACTTATCCTAAAACTAAACAAGGAAAGCATGTCGTCAAAAAGACTGCTGATCCTACACTAATGTTTTTCTTTCTACAAATTCTTCAGAAAAATATTTGTTGTTTCAAAATGGTGGTAAATGAGTTGCTTGAAAAATCAATCAGATTCAGAGTTTTCGTATAATTTGAAAACTCAATCAATGACTTCAGCGCTTTTAAATCTTTTATAAAATGAGTCATTGATTGAAGGGGAGAATGTTTTCAAATCTATACATCTAACGGGCTTTCTTAATTATCCTAATATGCTTAATTAAAAATGTTGTTAACCTACGTTGAAGGACTAGGTGCCTAGGATAAGATTGTTAGGTTTAGATGATTAGAGTTTGAGGAACACATTATTCCCATACCTTATATGATCTGATTGATATGTTGGATTGACTTTTATTAGTTGATTGCTGTTTGGGTGATGTCGACCACCATATATCTGTATGTATGTTCACTAACGTATGCAGATATCATTGGTATATAAGAATGTTCCCGATCCGGATCCCACAATTGAAGATGATTGGATGCCAAAAGGAAAGGGCAACTATTTCTTGGGTTGACAAATGAAGAAACGGAGCTTAATTGGACTTCTATAGAGAGTTGGCATAAATGCAACGTAAGAGGTCTCACTGCATCAGCAGATGGTTTTCTTCTAAGTGATTAAAGAAACGGAGCTTAATTTGACCTCAGTTGGAATTCAAAATGCAACGTAAGAAGAAGTCTCACTGCATCAGCAGATGGTTTTTCTTCCAAACCCTACATCAACAACAACGGAAGCTTCTCAACCACCTAACGTATCTTTGTGTAGGGATAATAGTGATGATTCCATTTTTCTAAAACTTTGAAAAATATTGTTTTTGAAAATGGAAAAATATTGTTTTGAAAATGAATCAGATTCAAAGTTTTGAAATCAACCGGACTTTATTTTGTCAAATCTTCAGTGATTTCAAATTAAATATTTTCAAACGATATTTCATCAAAAAAGTCCGTATGTACGAAATTAAGTGGTGATCTAAAGATTTAATGTTATGTCATGGTATGATTTTTCTTTAGAATCAAGATCTGTCAAATTGAAATTTTTTCTGTTCTTGTTTGATTGTGAAATTGTTTTATTTTACTTAAAGATCTCTTAAAACAATCATACCTGACACTAACAATCTTTAATGTCTTAAAATGGTCCTTATCTGTCATTTTTCAAAACAAAATCTTGCCACGTCTTTCCCCAAAATCTTTTAAATGATTTAAATCAATCGGGATCCAAAATCTCAATTGGTTTGAAATTTGTGATCGGGGAAGAGATAGTGATTTAAATCTCTTATCTGTTTAAATGGAATTGGTTTTAGTCCTTTAAAGGCAGTCTTGCCTCCATGTGCCAAACGATTTCATATACACGATGCACATGTTGAGGAAGGAGATTTATCCAAAAACATGATGAGTATTTAAACCTAGGCCACATATTCTCCAATGTTTTATAAACCTTATTAAATCACTTGGGATCCAAAATCTCAAAGGGTTTGATATATTTGATCGGGGGAGAATTTGTGATTTAATAATGAAATTTGATAAATGATGATCGATTTGATGAAAATGTGCAGGCTGCTCTCTCATATGTGCTAAACGCTTTCGAATCTCGAAGCACATATTGAGGGGGAGCAAATGGTTTCTTAATGGCTTTTGTGATCATGAATGTGCTTCAAAAGAACTCTTTCCTCTATGTGATAAAATGATTTCAAATATCCTATGCACATACTGAGGGGGAGAATTTACCAAAGAAAATCAAATGGCTTTTTCTATGAAAATTGTGATCAAAGAAAATATTTCAAAGTCCTCTTGCCTCCATGTGCTAAACAATTTCTATATATGATGCACATGTTGAAGGGGAGGTTTTCTAAATGATCAAAACTATTAAGGTACAAAATGCTTTGATCTCGTATCACAAGTACCTTGATTGTTTTTCCAAATGATTTTTCAATTGGTTTCAAGGAAGAATGAACTGTACCAAAAGACCGACCATTTTACTTTATGTGGAGTTATAAGGATGGTGAGGTTAGGTATTAGTTCCCACGATCCGCCAGAACCGGAGGGATCTACCCAGGGACAATCCACTAGATAGTGTAGAGTCTTTAGGTATATTGAAAAAAAGGAGAAAAATGAGAATATGGGAAGAGTGCCGACTGAGTCTGAGCTAGTACTGGAATAAACCCAACAAGTATCTAGTTATGAAGTCTCGGTAAGCACTGAAGGGGTTGAAGAATGAAAAAGAATTGGAATGTGAAAAGGGTGAAAAGAAATAGCCCTCCAATAATTCAACCTTAGGGCAGAAACCGGGTTCAATACATATGCTACTGGTGGTTACTAAGGTAACGCCGGTATTGAAGACAAGACGTCATGGACCCAGTGACGCACTGCACTACAACTTCCCAAGCTACTCAAGTTCCTCTTAAAAGGGCTTGTTTCATTCTCACGGGGAACCGACATTATCTATCGACTTTCTCTTAGATATTGTTGATATTGAAGAAGGAGACCCTCTCCCTAGTCTCCGGCTTAGGAACCAAATGTGCACAATTGAGTCTAGAGCCAAGAGATCATCCACAATATCTCATTAGGACACAAAATTAATGAAGACTTGTTGTTTCACACAATGTGGAAAGTAAATATATATTAAGAATCCTACGCATTATCCTTGTGGTAATTTCCAGAACATCCGAGTGATATGTAACAATATTCACAATGAAGATGGAAAGCCTTCTAGAGCCAACATCAAACAAGCTCTTGGTAGGTGGCATGTGAGATCTTTCATAAGATCAAGCTTGTGATAACTGGATAGAAACAATGGGGCGATTCAATCTTGAATCAACCTTGGTCCAGGAAATGAATTGACGAATACTTTTAGAAAAACCATTCGATGTGCAAACCTTCTTTTCTCTAGCACGTCGAATGTGTACTTATGTTTTCAAACACAAAAAGTATCTCTGATTGAAAAAATACTTTTGGAAAAACCGTTCGATGTGCGAATCGCTTCTTTTCTCTAGCACGTCGAATGTGTATTCTCTTTCAAATACAAAAGGTATTTTTGATTGAAAATTGATCTTTCTCATAAAACCTTCGTCGTATTGCAAAACTCTTTCTTCTAAGCAATACGCGATTGTTTTTCAAATCATTTTTCATCAATTAGTGAATCTCAATTCGCTGGTTCACTCACTCCGTGTTGTCTTCTTTGAGACGTTCCGGTTTGAGAACTGCTAGAACAGCTGCGAAACCCTGTCAAGGAGATTCTTCGGAATTATACCTGATCACAGGCAGTACTTGTACTGATCAACGGGGAACCGTGGGCCGTATACCTCAATTCAACGAAAGTGATCAAAGACACTTTCGTGTGTTTTATTGCTAACTGTTGTTTGTAGGTACATTTGGACGGTTGCAGCTGATCAGAATTGAGGAGTCAATCCAATGCCGCATGCTCACAGCATCCACACTTAATTAAAGAAATCATGACTGGTGCATATCTTCAGAACCTGGCTCAGATATTTCTTATACTATGTTCCTGCTGCGCTGCTGCAAATATCTTGAACCAGGAAAAGCTTCCGCTACTCTGATGAAAAGATGTCATGATCCAAAAGTGTGAGCATGTCGGTCCGAAAGTCACAACTTCACATGATGGCAACATAATAAAGGGTGATCCAGAGATTTACTGTGGCTGATGATCTCAATGAAAGCTCAAAGATCATCAAAGATGTGGATCAGTTGAAAGGCCTCCACTAAAGTACAAACTATGCGGACTTTAAAGAATCACTGCTTAAGCACAAAGATTGCAGAATTGAAGAATTGAAGTCTACGAGCTCAAGAACAAAGTCAAGAATAGAATGCTAGGATTCAAAATGTAAAACATGGGGTGACCTCCCTTAGGGGGAGATTGTTAGGAATTGGAAATTCCATAAGTAAAGAGTCGGTCACCCCAAATATATCTAGCATAAGTTAGCTCGTAGACTTGTTATTAGTTACGTTATTTAGCAGTTTATTAGTTAGTTTGTAGCGTAGTTTAGTTTAGTGCAACACCGTGGAGGAAGGACGGGTCTTTACCCACTGTATACCTGATCCACAGGCCGATAGGAGGTCGTATTTCATGTAACTATAAATACCCCTTCCATCCATGAAAGGGGTGGTGCTTCTCATTCAATCTAACCTTTCCTTTGAGTAAACCTCTAGCAAGAACACCCTCTCTCTCTATCTTTCTCTCTCTAAATATGGCAAACATGTATTTTGATCATCCAAGACCACCCGAATCATCAAACACAATAAATATATCGATCCTACACACCGTTTACCAAATCAACAACATGATGTTTTTTTTGTGTCATGTACTTATACACTTTGTCCTTAAGTATTCCCAAAACCTTCCAGTTTGCACTTTTTTCCATTCTGTCTTTCACTTTGGCGGTCGCCCAGTCTGTAAGTTCGTCATCCAGTGCATCTAACATTTACACATATTGACACATTAGTGAATACGACTACTTAATTATTGGTCAATAAACTATCTAATAATAACAGAATATGCTCTACCATGCATGTTTTTCTCGCCGTTCGTAATACCATTTTTGAAGAAGACCTCTAAACCATTCCATCAACATCGTTATTGGGATCTTGCGCACATCCTTTGTTAAAGCATTGATCGATTCCACACTGTTTGAGGTCAGGTAGTTGTACCTGTTTGCAGGGCAATGTGCCCTCGACCATTTTTCAATACATGCTGCGACTAGTTTTTTGTGAGATATTGGACGTACTGCACGAATCTCAGACATTAGGTTTGCAAATTCCTCCCTTGTGTAAGCTTTGCACATCTTCCAGTATAAACACTTTAGGCTATCGCTTTGCATACGTGTATTCAACATCAAATGGCGACAACAATACCCGTGGAAGGCATTTGGAAAAATATTTTTACATGCAAGGGCTATTGCATGATGTCTGTCAGATATAATTGCCAAATTAGCAACTTCCCCTATGGATTCTTTCAGGTTTGTCAAAAACCATGTCCATGATTCACCATTCCCACCTTGCGAAACTCCGGTGGCAATCGGTATAATTTGATTTTTTCCGTCCATTCCCACGGCTACCAGGTTTGTTCCTACGTAGGGCCCTTTAAGATGTGCCGCGTCGATTATGATCAGGGGCCGCATATAGCATAGGAAACTCTTAATCTATAATATATAAATACGATTAGATACTGGATAACAACAAATTGTATATCAAGGTAATATCATCATATACCATGTATTTAAGTGAACTTTGTAGACTATTTTAATGCATTGTTAAGTAAATTAATAACAAATAATTTGTTTTATGTTTGTACTGATAGGTGCGCTGTGAAACAAACAATAGTATCACCATGCGTAAATCCAATTCCGGATATTTTTGTGCTTATCTGACATAAATTGTTAGATACTGTTGGATCGATATACTCTGACCAAACTAACTACATAGCTTGTAAGGGCTTAGCAAACTCGGATAAATCCTAAGTCACTAACAATGAAACACTGAATTTACTTTACTAAGTATGCAGAAACTACTTGATAAAGCTAAAAAGAATTACTTAAACTTCAATGATTTTATTAATACTTTGAACCTGCTTGATACACAGATTCACTAACAACTCTAATAACTCTAATATCGTACTTCTTGTAAACTCTAAAATCACGTATCTCTAATGATCTACAGTCGTACCTCTAATGCCAATCTAGGGGTCCTTTTATAGGCATAAGGATAACCCTAGTCGGTTTACAATTCTAATTCTTGTACGACAAGTAATCTAAACTAAGAACATTCTAGATAGATATTACTTTCCATAAAACATTCTATTATAATCGTCTTTAAGCTTTGCAGTACTTTGATGTTGAGCAGTACTTTGACTTTGTTCATTAGCAGTACTTTGACTTTCTTCAGCACTTTGACATTCTTCAGTACTTTGACTTTCATATCCCAAGAATCCTCCCCTAACTTGAATTCTACTTGCTTGACTTCAAGTTTCCTTTGTATCTTTAACTTTAACATCTTTTGTCTTCAAGGAAAGATTATGTCTTTGTCTTTAGATTTATATTGTACTGTCTGTGCTTGTATTATCATCATCAAAGTAGTCTTTATAAGCAATCCTTTTCAGCAACTATCAGCAATCTTCATCTTTTTAGCTACTCAGCAACATATGGTAAATTGTACATCATATCATAAAGTTTCAGTCTATTCTCATCACTTCCAGGTGTGTAAACTCCTGTGAGAGGTGAATCATTGAAAATTTAATGGATTTTGATGTCTCTTTACCAAAGCCATTAACTCTGGAGTAGCCAATGTTTAAGTCTGTAAAACCATGGTACATTGATAACCATATGATTTTTAGCAAATCATCAGCTATCAACGGATTTGTTTTGTCTTTACCAAAAGCCGTACCCTTTTGGACTAGTTAGTTCTTACTACCATGGTGAACTAATTACCATATAAATGATTTTTCCACAACCTTTACCACAAGTCATTATCTCGTGGGCTAGCCAACTCTTCACTATATCAAATATGGTGAGTTGATTACCATACAACTTATTAGCAAGTTGTCAACTATCCAACAGATTTGAGATATCTTTACTAGAGCCGTTTGCTCATGGATTAGCCAGTCCTTTTGTTAGAAATGGTGGACTGATAACCTTTTGTTGTAACCATCTCAAAAACCATTTGTTGCTGATATCTTGTGCTTCAAAAAGTATTTTGCACTTCACAAAAATTGCTTATTTATTTTCATTAAAAGACTTTTACTGGTTTTAAGATGCAAGCAGTACTTTGATTAAAGTACTGTTTCATCAGCAGTACTTTGAATAAAGTACTTGATTTTTCAAAAATTTATATAATTAAGAACCATACCAGTACTTATGCATCGTCATCAGCCATAATTGTCCATTTAATGAATAGTTCAATGACCATGAGAGCTGTGTCATTTTCTTCTTCAACCTCCATACCATGATCTAGCATTCTTCTCATAAGATCTCTTGTAAGTGGATATTGTCTTTCTGCTAGCATGTGAATCATGGTCCCATCTTCCAGTTCCAAAACATGCACTCCAGATTCTTCAAAGAATCTCCAGCTAGTAATTTCCCATACTTCTTGGTTTTGTCAGATTTCATCAGTGCTTGTCTCTTCTGTTTCCCAGATAGTTTTGAGGTCTCCAAGCAAGACTAAACCAACTCCATTTGATGGAATGTGTTCAAAATATTCTTGCACTAGTTGGTATAAATGCCACAAATCCTCTCTGTTGATGATGTGCAATATGTCCCATAGCAAATTAAAAGTTCTAAAACTTTCATCTTCTCTGTGAAACATAAGATAGTTTCCTTCTTTAGATTCTACAACTTCAAACCTAGTAATCTTAGACTTCTTTACTGCAACATCTTTAGTCTTAGGATGCTCAAAATCAACAACTCTAAGATAATTCCTCAGCTCATCAACTGTTTCTGTTCTCAATTCTATCTTATTGGATGGCTATTCTTCTTCAGTTGTTCTCTTTCTTTAAAAGATATAATACTATCAGCATGATTTTGATAAGCTTCTCTGACAGCATCATACAAATCTTTCATCTCTATATAATTCAACTTCTGTAATCCAGAATATCCTTGACTCTTCAGATAAGCCATCATAGCATTTCTTTCTTTAGCCTTACTTATTGGTCTTCTAGGTATAACAGCTGGCTTTTCTGGAATTACAACTTCAGCATTCAACTCAGCTTGTAGCTTCCTTGCAGCTTCTTCATTCTTAGCTACTTCAATAGCTCTTATTTCAGCCAAAGTGAGCTTCTTCTTCTTCTTTGTTTCAACCAATTTACCTTTACCTTTGTCTTTAGGATCTAAGGTAGGTTGAGAAGCTTGAGGTTGTTCTTCAGCAACTCCTGGAATACTAACACCCCTTGGTCTTGATAGGTTTTGCAATATTTGAGCAACAGTCTCATCGTCACTTGCAGTGTGCTCAACTTTGGGTGTATCAGCTTCCTCTTCTTGAAGGACTGTTGAAGGACCAGCTTCTTCTTCAAAATTTAACGTCCTTGGTGTAATTAGCTCTTGTCTATGTGTTCCTTGAAGAGCAGTACCTTGATCACCAACACCTTGATCATCAGTACTTTGTACACCAGTACTTTGAATATTTATTTGTGCTTCAGTAATTTGAGGTTCATCTTCTTTATCTACATAAAACTCAGCATCTTCTTTCAAATTATCTTGCTCCAGATTCCTCCCCAATTGGAATGAAGACTGCTGTTGAACCTTCTTGCCCTTTGAAGGCTTCTTAAACTTCTTCCCTTGCTTCTTTTGTGACTTGACCCTCAACCTGTGATGTTGAACTAAAGGCCATACAAAAGTCTTTAATCTTCTAAATTTGGTCTTCAACTTCACTAGATGTGCAGGTTGAGCTTCAAAATCTTTCTTCAATCTTAATAGCTCCCTTGTCAAAGCATAGTTGTCCAGAACTTGACCCTCAGTAGCCACATCTCCCTCATCTCCTCCAGATGTTTGAAGCCCATATGTGGAAGTGTAATCATTGGGAGAGGACGGTGGGTTGACCTCTGGTTCTAAATCACCATGAGCAGTTTCTAGTTGAGATGGTGTAGGTGAAGCTGCAGTACCTTCTTGTGCAGAAGTACCTTGTGAAGAAGCAGTATGTTGAGAAGCAGTACCTTGGGGTGATGCAGTACCTTCTCGTTCCTCACTTGCAGCAGCCTCATCTCTAACTGATTGCACAATCTCTATCATAGAAGTAGTCAAAAGAGTATTCCTTCCAGAGAATTTATCACTCTTCCTAGCCATGAAGGTGAAAACCATGAAGTACTCTTGGAGCTGATGCAATGAAGAGGACATGAACCAGGTACTTCCAGTGTGGACTAAACAAGGGTTTCTTGAATGTTGTTTCAGTTAAGGACCCTTCATACCCAATATCCTGTAAAGTATCCCAAAGAACTTGTTTGTCAAAACGTATAGCCCCTTCCTCATCATCAAATAATAAATCTTCTCGAATAGAGGCTTCACTAACTCTAATGATCTTTCCAGCAACCTTAGCTTGTATGTATGACTCATCATCTTCTATGTGAGTTCTAGCAGTCGCCCAAAACTAATGAATCCATGGCTCAATAACATCAGGTTCATCCAAAAGTGCATAATTGATTGAAGATCCGGTGAGGAAATCAATTATGTCATGAAACGCGACATTGGCTTCGGTCTTATCTAAGTTTGCCACCATGTTATGCTTGCTAACTGTGTGTCGATTCGCCATTGATTGTTGTTTACAAAAGAAAATGGTTCGATGAATAGTAAATGTGTAAGAGAGAGAAATAAGGAAAAGATTGATAAGTATAAAGATGAGAGGGAAAATCGGAGGGTAGTTATTTATAGGTAAGATTTGAAAAATCACAGCCCATAATAACAAAGTTACCGTTATTTGAATTTTAACCCATCTTTTGACCGTTGGAGCAGTACATTGATAAGACAAACAGTGCTTTCCACGTAAGCACTACTTTCCAAAGCAGTACTTTCAGATAACCAAAAAGCACTACTTTTCCATTCTCTTCTTCACAATGGCAAAAACATCAAAAAGACATTGTTTATCCTCCCCTTAAACAATGCATAGGACTATCTAACTAACTAATCAGTCCTCCCCTTAAATGTAGCTTAATAATTTATCATACCAATACTCACCACCAAGTGATTGAATCTTGAAACATCAAATCCTTTTGTGAGTAGATCAGCTACATTATCATCTGTGTGAACCTTGACAACATTAATGAGCCTATGCTCATAACAATCTCTGATAAAGTGACGCCTAATCTGAATGTGCTTGGTTTTGGAGTCATAAACTAGATTCTTCACAATGTAGATTGTACTCTCATTATCAATGTTGATAGGAGTATTCTTGAAGTTGAACCCATAATCCAAAAGTTGATTCTGCATCCACAATACTTATCCACAACAGCTTGCAGCAGCAACATATTCTGCTTCAGTGGATGATGTTGCTGCAATGGTTTGTTTCTTAAATTGCCATGAAACTAATCTTCTCCCAAGATACTGGCATCCTCCAGTGGTTGATCTTCTATCATAATTATCACCTGCATAATCACTATCTGAAAAAGCTTCAAAGTGAAAAGGTGAATCCTTTGGATACCACAACCCTAACTTAGGTTGTTGTTTCAAATAACTAAAAATTCTCTTCACTGCATTCATATGGGAGACCATAGGTGAGACTTGATATCTTGCACATAAACAGACAGCAAACATGATATCAGGCCTAGATGCAGTTAAGTACATAAGACAACCAATCATAGATCTGTACAGCTTGACTTCTACAGGTTGACCATCTTCATCCTTGCCCAATGAGTTGATAGATTTTATAGGTGTAGTGACTGGCTTCATAGCATCAAAGTTGAACTTCTTAAGAATGTCAGAGACATACTTATCTTGACTTATGAAAATTCCCTCCTTTGATTGTTTAACTTGAAGCCCTAAAAAGAAAGTTAATTCACCCATGGAACTCATTTGAAATTCTTGTTGCATCAGTTGCTCAAATTCTTTCACCATAGACTGTTTTGTAGCGCCAAAGATGATATCATCTAAATAAACTTGAAAAAGCATGATATCCTTCTTATCTCTCTTGATAAACAAAGTCTTATCAATTGCTCCTCTCCTGTAACCATGTTGCAATAAGAAAGTGGAAAGTCTTTCATACAAGCTCTAGGTGCTTGATGAAGACCATAAAGAGCCTTAACAACTTTGTAGACTTTGTTTGGATGTGCAGGATCCTCAAAACCAGGAGGTTGTTTGACATAGACCTCCTTTGTAATCTTGCCATAAAGAAAGGCACTCTTGACATCCATTTGATAAACAAGAAATCCCATATATGATGCAAAAGCAAGAAATATTCGAATGGCTTTAATCCTTGCTACAGGAGCAAACACTTCATCATAATCCACTCCTTCTTCTTGTCTATATCCTTGAGCAACTAATCTTGCCTTGTTCTTGATGACATTCCCTCTTTCATCTCTCTTAACTCTGAAAACCCATCTTGTACCAATGACTTTCTTTCCATCTGGTAGATCACATAGTACCCAAACTTCTTGAAGTTTGAATTGAAAAAGTTCTTCTTGCATGGCTTCAACCCAACTTTATTTAGTTAATGCTTGAGCTACATTCTTGGGTTCTTCTTGAGAGATAAAGCAAGTGAATAAGCATGTTTGGTGATCCTTATGATTTAGCCTGTTTTGTTTATACACAAAGCTAAGTAAAGCATTATGTGGCTTAGAGAAGCCTTTAGCTTTGGTTCTTGTGAGCACTCCAGAAGTAGAAGGTCAAATGATTTGATCAGCAGGATGATTTTTATGAACTCTTAATGTTGGAGTCTGTGGAACTTCAAGATTATCACTCAAATTTGTGAAATCAGCATCTTTATTGGAATCTGAGAAAATACCCTCATCTTCAAACTCATCATCAGTGTCTTCTAAACCAGGCATGCTTGGATCATTCAAATCATCAGAAGTACTGTCAACAGGTGCAGCAGTACTTTGATCCAAGGTACTGTGATCCAAAGTACTGTGAGAGTAAGCTGTAGACTTACCCTTTTTCTTTGCTTCTTCATAAGCTCTTCTTTGATCATCATCATAAGATTGTGCTATTGTTTCTTGAAAAATCATCCTAGTAAACTCATCCTGAATAGCTTGATCTTCAGCAGACAATGTAGATTTTGGTTCATCAGTACTTTTCTCCTTTTCAACAGTTATAGGTTCTTCATCAGGAACAGCATCAGGTCTAATATTGACTCCATGAACAATGTACTGTAAATCATCTTCTTTGTGAACATCTTGATTTTCTTATCTAACAGGTACATAGTTCATAGAAGGAGTCAAAAGATCAAGATCAAACACCCAATCAGGACCTTTACCCTTCTGATTTTCTTGATCTTCTAAAAATTCAACATGAAGACAATCTTGCACCTTTTTGGTGACCCTGTTGTACACTCTAAATCCTTTGCTATTGGTACAGTAACCCAATAGGTATCCTTCTTCTGACTTGCCATCAAATTTTCCCAGATTATCAATTGTATTGAGAATAGTCAGAGGGCATCCAAAAGGTTTCATAAAACGAATGTTGGGTTTGTTTCCCATCATCAACTCATAAGGTGTCTTCATCTGAGGCTTAGTGACTGATATTCTATTCAAGACATAACAAGCAGTACTTACAGCTTCAACCCAAAATTGAATAGGTAACAAGGAATCTGCAAGCATTGTTCTGGCTGCTTCTTTCAAAGTTCTGTTCTTTCTTTCTGCAACACCATTATGATGTGGAGTTCTGGCAATGCTAAACTCCCTCTTGATTCCTTTCTTGGCACAAAATTCATCCATAAGCTTGTTCTTGAATTCAGTCCCATTATCACATCTAATACCTCTTACTTTGAGTCTTAATTGATTTTCAAGGGCTATTATAAGATCATGAATAGCATTAAAGGTGTCATCTTTAAATCCCAAGAAAAAGACCCAACTAAATCTACTGCAATCATCTGTTACAACCAGGCAGTACTTCTTCTTGTTTAGACTTGCAACAGAAACAGGTCCAAACAGATCCATGTGTAACAACTCTAAAGGTTCTCTAATAGTTATTTCCTCAATCTTCTAGCATGATGCTTTGTGTTGTTTACCCTTCTTGCACGCCAAACATGAGTGATCATTCTTGTATGTTTTGGAAGGTAAACCTCTAACCAAATTGCCTTTAACCAGCTTGTTGATATTCTTGAAATTCACATGGCCTAATCTTCTGTGCCATAGATGTGCTTCTTCAATTGTTTCCTTTGCTACTAAACATGTTGCTCTTTCAGAAGAGTTAAGACTCTTCATATCCATACTGTACACATCATTAGTTCTTGGTACTCTTAGTATTACCAAGTTATCATCAACAAGCTTAAAATCAGGGGAAAGAATAAGACATTCTGTGTCAGTGAACAACACAGGGTGCTTCTTATCATAGATTTGAGAGACTGACAAAAGATTGAACTTGAGCTCCTTCACATCACGAACATTCTCAAAGTCTATGCTTCTTGCCTTGATGGTTTCTTTTCCAGTAATTCTACCTCCACTAGGATCATTCCCAAATGCAACTCTTCCTCCAAAATAAGATCTAAAATCTGACAGGATCTCCTTGTCTCATGTCATGCTTCCAGAGCAACCACTATCAATAATCAAATGATCTTTAAGCTCCTCTTCTGGGTTGCCCTGCACAAATATGAAAGAGTTAGTTTCTTTTAGGAACCCAAGTCATTACTGACTTGTGTTCCCCTTGTGGAGTGACATACTCAAATTCTTTGAGTATGTAATCTCCACTGTTTTTGAAAACATGATCCAGTATTATTTTCTGATTCAAAACTTGTGGATTTTCAACAAAACTCTCTTTTTCTTTTGCAACAAAACTTTCTTTTTCTTTTTCAACAAAAATCTCTGGTTCACCCTTACTTGCTGAAAGTACTGGTTGTCCCCCATCAGTACTTTCTTTCTTAACCCAGTTGGTTTTAACACTTTGTGTTGGTTTCTATGATCTAGGTACTCTTTTTGAGGTGTAACGCCTTCTAGATTGATAGTAATTAGATCCCCTAGGGCTTCCATTCCAGAAAGTGCTAGCAGTACCTTGATTGGGTGAAAATCTAGCAGTACTTTGAGAAGGTACTGCTTGAGAAACTTTTGGCTTATCAGTACCTTGAAAAGTGTTTGAGGGTACTGGTGATTTTGAAAAAGATCTTCTCTGGTGAGGGTACCTATAGTCTTTTGAGAAGTTGCTGTGGTTAACCCTATGTGAATGATTCCAGACTGGTTTATTCTCTCTTGGTTTTTGGTTGGTAGACATGGTCTTTGGGAATTTGTTTAAATAGTCTGAGTGAAAGTCACAGTCCTTAATCAAATGATCAGGACTATAACAAACAAAACATAATTTTTGACCTGTAATCCCAAAATTTCTTCCTCTATGTCTATGACCAAAACTACCCTGACTTTTTGGTGAATTATGAAAATTATTTTGACCAAAATTATCCCAAAAAGGTTTAGCAGTATTTTGAAAAGGTTTTCTTGAAGGTACTGCTGAACGTGTAGCAGTACTTTGAGTTGAAGGTACTGCTTGACTCTTAACATTATCATCCTTAGGTTTCTCAGTTGTTTCTTTTGGGGTTTCAGAACTAGATTGACCAGTAAGCTTTTTCCTAAACTCTAAATTGTCTACTCCAAAATGAGAAACATCTATCCTAAATGGTTGAAAACTACCAGTGGGATGAGGAACTGCATGATAACCCTTGTCTTTCTTACATTCAGGAGGTATTTGACTAATTGATTCCCCATTACTAGATGTGTCTACATTGTTAATGAGTTCATCATCACTAGTTGTTATATCCTTAAAATCAAGTTCATCCTTATCACTAGGTGGGGTTTCTTCTGTGCTACTAAAGTCCATACCAAAACCTATGCCAGTTTTAATGTGTGCTCTTTTTTGTTTTTCAACAAAACTAACATGTGAAAGGCCAGATTTTCCCAAAGCAGCAAATTTTTCTAGCAATTCATCCCTTTCCTTAGTCATCTTTTCTAGTTCAGAGACCTTACATCTTAACTTCCATTCACTTAATTTTAATTGATAATCATGTTGTTCATACTTTTCTGCCCAAGCCATTTCATTATTTTCATGAGTTATTATTTTGGCTTCCATTGACTCTAAAGTAATTTGATAACCAACTACCTCAGACCTAGCCCTCCTATAGTTATCTCTTTCAGTCACATAATCATTAAGCACTTTTTGATAAAAATCATGACACTTAGAACATACCTCAGAGATAGGGGGTAAAGTTGGTGAAGTAGCTACCATAGCGAGCAGAACAGGTTCTTCTTCACTTTCCATGCTGCAATCAAAGCTTCCAAGGCCATCTCTAGATTCCATAGCAGCAAATCCTGGTTCCTCATCAAAAGCTGTGCTCCAATCAAACTCTTCTATTGCAACCATAGAATAGGTTACAGGTTCATCATCAAATTCAGCACTCCAGTCAACCTCTGATAGATTTTCTTGAGCAACCAAAGCTTTTGTTTCAGTAATAGGAATTTCCTTTAGTTCAAGCTTGGGTTTCTCAATCATTCTATTTTCCTGATATTTAGCAAATCTGCATTCTCTTGCAAAGTGTCCACTCTTTTGACAATTAAAGCATTCAATCTTGGACTTGTCAAAGGTTATGCCCTGTTTGGGTTTGAAGTCAATGCCTCTTCCTGTCTTCTTCATGAACTTCTTGATCCTAGCAGTGATCATAGCAACTTGCCACCTTATGTCAATTTCTTCTAGAGCATCCTCTTCAATTTGTGACAAATCTTCTTTATAAGTAACAGGTAGAGTGGCTTGCTGAGCGAAGAATGAGCATACAACTTCATCAGAATGGATGGTGTTTGTAGGTGATGATGTAGGAGTAGGATAAGCAATAGTACTTTGAGCAATAGTACTTTGAGTAGGATAAGCAGTACTTTTAGTGGAAGTACTGCTTCTATTTTCAGATGACACAAAAGCAATGCTGTGAGATTTTGAACTTGTTTGACCATTCATCTCATGTTCATACACCTTCAGATGGTTGTAGAGATCATCAAAGTCCATAGTGTCCAAACCAGGTTATCCTCTGATCATAGTAGCAATCACATGCCATACGGATGGCAAGCTTCTTAAGAACTTCAGGTTTGCATCTTCAACGGATACCTTTGCCTTGTATAACTCCAGCATACTAAGAAGATTTTGGAATCTGTCATAGGCAGCATCAAGACCTTCTCTTTCACCAACAGTGAATGTTTCAAACTGTTGTTTCAACTGATTTCTGTGCATCTTCTTGGAAGCATCATTACCTCCAAATCTTGTCTTGAGAGCAGCCCATAACTGTTTTGCATCCTTAGCATCATGAAACTTCAATAGGTGACCATCAGGAATAGCAGATAGCAGTATGTTGAGAGCCTTTTCTTGATTTCTTACAGTAGCTGCTGGCAAGACAGCCTTAGGTGGTTTAGGTTGTCCAGGAACTTCTACAGGTTCTGCCAAAACTTCATTACCATTGACAATCACATTCCACAGTGCATGGTCTGTGATAGCAATGTACTGCCTCATCTTCATGCTTCAGAGATCATATTCTCCCTTCTTGATGATAGGAATTCTGAGTGAGGTGATGGATGGGGGTGGTGCAGCTTCAGTCGACATCTTTAGGGTTTGTGGTTAAATCGGTTTTAAGGGTTTCTTCTTAATCAGAGTTTCCACACAAGCTCTGATACCACTTGTTGGATCGATATACTCTGACCAAACTAACTATATAGCTTGTAAGGTCTTAGTAACCTCAGATAAATCCTAAGTCACTAACAATGAAACACTGAATTTACTTTACTAAGTATGCGGAAACTACTTAATAAAGCTAAGAAGAATTACTTAAACTTCAACGATTTTATTAATACTTTGAACCTGCTTGATACACAAATTCACTAACAACTCTAATAACTCTAATATCGTACTTCTTGTAAACTCTAAAATCACGTATCTCTAATGATCTGCAGTCGTACCTCTAATGCCAATCCAGGGGTCCTTTTATAGGCATAAGGATAACCCTAGTCGGTTTACAACTCTAATTCTTGTACGACAAGTAATCTAAACTAAGAACATTCTAGATAGATATTACTTTCCATAAAACATTCTATTATAACCGTCTTTAAGCTTTGCAGTACTTTGATGTTGAGGAGTACTTTGACTTTCTTCATTAGCAGTACTTTGACTTTCTTCAGCACTTTGACATTCTTCAGTACTTTGACTTTCATATCCTAACAAATACTTTGCTAGCATGCTCAACTTTTATAAGACAACTAAAAACTAGTTGTATGTAACTATTTTATGGTTTTATGTATGTATAGTTTTTTATATTCCATTTTGTGTTGTATACAAGTATATTACTCAACAGCCACATGCTAAACTAAAAACCATGCCTATTGACCAACATACTTGTATGAAAAACATATTATATATTAGATAAGAATTATTTAAAAACATTCAAGGCAATTAGCTTACCACATCACCGAAAGATATAAAAAGGTTCTTAAAACGTCTTAGATTGTCTGTCTCAATGTGTGTAACAGTCCCCTCATTTGCGAGCTTTAGGTTATGACAGTAGTAGGGTAACTGCGCAAACAATGCCTTTGGACAGCCCTGGGTTGATACCATTGCCAATTGTTTCCCCCTCCAAGTTTTTCTGTATGCAACATCTATATTCAACTCCATATTCAAATCATGGATAATGTCCCTTGGCTTATAAACGCGTGTAATATCTGTGATTTTGGGAAGGTAGTAATTTAGACAGGGTTTTTGCTGTAGCATTTCGATGATTTGGATTGAACTGGATTTTGGAACATGTATGACAGTCATTAATTACAGTGATTCTAAACTGGATACAATTTGGAATCCTACTGACAGTTTATATGCCAATCACATTTTGGATTCACGCATTTTACTGCGTACCTAATCGTACACGATTTATGAACATAAAATTCATACCCTTCTTTTAAGCATTTCAAAGATACCTCATATATACACTCTACCTTATCATCAAATCTATCATTCACTTTCATAACACCTCTATCTTTACTTTCAAGTCTGTTATCAAAAGGTGGAGGTTGGGGTGTTGGCGGTATATGAGTAAAGTTGTTTCGTTGCCATATATTCGTATCTTGCTCAGGTAACAACAGATCATTAAGATCTACATGTAATTGTTGCGAACAAGAAGACTGGGTTACCACAACGAGGTTCTTTCACTTGGTTGATGCATATGATTTGAACCTCTGACTGTGACCCATCAACTACACTTTTGAAAAACTCCAAGTCGTCGTCAAGTATGTTCGTTGTGGTTGAGGACATGTTATAGGTTAAACTTATCCCGTTTACATCGTTAACTTTGAACTTTTTCTTGATGTACCGCACAAGATTCGAAAAATTAATGTCAACTGGGAGTAAAACACCCTACAAAAGATCTTCATACCGCATTAACACCTTGCATTTCGCAACAGAGTTCATTTTTTATTTGTGCTGAAGTTATTTCGTTTTGATTAACTTTTTCTGCTGTTATTTGTTGAGTAAATTAAAAAGCACATGGAAACTAGTGTGTGGTTATGTTAGGATTTAGAAAATCCAGTCATTAAAGTGTCGGTCACCTCAAGTATATGTAATCGTTAGAAAGCTCGTAGTCGTAGTCATTTAATAAGAGTTAGTATTTAGTTAAGTAACACCGTGGAGGGCGAACGGGTCTTTACCCACTGTATGCCTGATCCACAGCCCGTAGGTGGCGAGTCTTGTAAGAATACTATAAATACCCTCTACCTCCCAAGGTAGAGGGTTGGAGCTTCAATACCATTTTTCTTTGTTTCACATAGTTCCCAACTCTCTTCCCTTTCTCTCTTTAAAACTTATGTACGCCTCATATGTATTTGGTTTGATGTGTTTGTGAAATCCTATAACTTACAATTGGTATCAGAGCCATGGTTTGATCACTCATCTTTCATGCTCTTGGTTTTGGTGGATTTCATAAGGTTTTTGGGGTTATAAGTGTTTATAAGAGTTTGAATCATTTGGTTAATTTCTAGTGTTAAAGTTTGAATTTTGATTGTACTTTTGTGTTTAGGATCATCATATGTGTTTAGGTTTTAAATTGGAAGGCTTGAATCATCAGTGGTTGGGTTGTTTTTGATTGATAAAGTGGTAGTTTTTGAATATTGTACGTAGCGAGTTGAGCCACGGTGTTGAGTTTCTACGAAGCGAGTTGTCTTGTTATTGGAAGCGAGTTGACTCTTTATGCGACTTGGGTTTTAAGCGAGTTGTTTCTTTAAGCGACTTGAGTTCTAAAGCGACTTGGCTATTAAGCGAGTTGCATTGGCAGCGAGTTGGTTTATGCCACTTGGTTGTTAAGCGAGTTGTCTCTGTATGCGACTTGGATATTTAGCGAGTTGACTCTTAATGCGACTTGGGTATTAAGCGAGTTGTTTCTTCAAGCGACTTGTCTTTTAAGCGAATTGACTGTTAAGCGAGTTGATACCAAAGTGAGTTGACTGTTTGGCTACTTGTCTATTGAGACTTGTCACTTCTTCGTGCTACATTTTTACGGTTGTTCTTTTGGTTTAGTAAAATCCCGTGAAAGAATCAATTTCCCGGTTTAATCAAAGAATAGTAAAATCCCGTAGAACTTGTAATCATGTCTAACAACGTACCTACTATCGTCTCTACTGTAGTTGAGGACGTTCAAGCAGCTGGATCAGATACTCGTCCACCTATGCTTGACAGAACTGATTATGACTCATGGGCTCAACGAATTAGGTTGTATTGCTTGGGAAAGGAAAATGGAGTTAACATTCTCAAGTCAATTGATGAAGGACCTTATCAAATCGAGACTACCAGAGGTATTCTTGAAACTGCTGCAGATGGTACACTGACCTTAGGATTGGATAGACCAAAGACGTATGATGAGCTCAGTGATAAGGAGAAGAAGAGATACGATGCTGATATCAGGGCTTCAAACATTATACTTCAAGGTCTTCCAAAAGACATCTACAAGTTGATCAATCACAACACTGAAGCCAAGGCAGTTTGGGATAATGTCAAGATGCTTCTCTCAGGTTCTGAATTGACTAAGGAAGAGAGAGAATCACAACTGTAAGATGACTTTGAGCACTTTAAGATGAAACCAGGGGAGAGTGTCACTGAATATTACGTGAGGTTCCACAAGCTTTTGAATGACATGAGGAATATTAAGATGACTATGCCAAATATTCAGCTAAACTTAAAGTTTGTGAACAACATGAATCCCGAATGGCACAAATTTGTCACTTCAGTCAAGTTAACTAAGGGTTTGAGGAACACTAACTATGAGCAATTGTATGCATTCCTGCTTCAGAATGAGAGACATGCTATATTTGAACGAATGATTCTTGAACAGTTCAAATCTAATCAGGGAGAGACAAGCTCATCTAATGATTCAACAGCCTTTTACACCAATGTAGGAATTACCACCAAAGCTTCTCAAGTCATACCCACAGGAAATGGTAATTACAAGCTCATCCCTGATCCAGCATATAAGCCTCCAGACTCAAACACACTCATGGAAAACTTCATCAATCAACTGTCTCTCATGGTTAGTCAAAATATGAATACCACCCCACACACCAACAATAACCTCAGAACAGCATCCAATCCACACAATCAAGCTACTGTCAGAGATGGAAAGATTATGGTGAACCAGTTCATGGAAGGCAGTATGAACAAGGAAAAGGTGGAGCAGGTGGAGGGTATGCGACTAATCAGAATCGTGGAAGGAATGCCAATCAAGGACAAGGAAAACCAATCAAGTGCTACAACTATGGTGGTGATGGACACATTGCAAGGAACTGCATATCTCCAAAACGCTCTCAAAATGCAGAGTAATTCAGGGACAAGATGCTACTGGTGCAAGCTCAGGACAGTGGAGCGGTTTTGGATGGAGAAGAGTTGTTGTTTCTTGCGGATGGTAATGCCAAAACCTATGATGCCGATGTAGATGAGTAGCCAATTCAGGAGATAGGTCATAATCATCAGAATGCCTTTCAAGTTGCTGACTGTGATGCATATGACTCTGATGTCGATGATGAACCTACTGCCCAGACAATTTTCATGGCTAGCATTTCTCCAATGGTCTCTCCAAAGGTCTCATCATCACAGCAAGCTGGTCCTTCCAAAGATTCAATCATTTCTGAGGTATTAAAACTATACGATGAAGTTGATAAGCAAGAGATGCATAACAAAGTACAATCACATGTAACCAATGAATCAGATATGGATAATGTGGGAAATAGTAATATTGTCCCATATGATCAATATGTGATACAAAGTGAAAGTGAGATTGTACCAAGTGATGCATCTTCTGCAGTCAATGATGACTATGTTTTTGATGAATACACTCCATGTGCCCCTGATGATTCTGTTATCTCTGAACTTAATGCCTATAAAGAACAAGTTGCTATTTATGAACAACGAGCTAAGTTTGAGTTAACTACCCGTGAGCAGGAAATGGATGACCAAATGCGTACAATTATAAGAAAAAGTAATTTTAGAGAAGAAGTGTTAAAACAAGAGTTAACCTCCTTACAAGAAAAGCTTTCTAAAACTGTTAAGCAAAAACAAGAACTCCAAGAGAATGTTAAAGTGCTTAAACAAGAATTTAATGCTAAAGAATCAAAACTTTTGAATGACTTTTCCAATCTAAAATTTTGAAAAACAAGCTTGAAAATAAGTTGTACGTACAAGGGAATACCATTCAGACTGCTCACATGGTCACTAAGCATAGAGTCTTAAGCGATAAGCATAGTATTCCCATTGTAAAGGAACCCAATCATGAGTATGGTAAGAAAGCAAAAGCTGCTCAAAACGTAATCTATGATGGCAATGAGATTCTTAAACCTAGACAGAAACCTATTTGTGTTGAGTGCACAGAGGAAGATATTCAATTAGAAGATGCCTCTAGGAAGAAAATAGGATAAGAAGTTAGAGGATCCTGAGTGTAAAAAGCAGAACATAACAGTCAAACCCCATGATTACAAAAAAGAAAATTGGATTTCCCTGAACAAGTTTAAGGCTCAAACTCTGTTAACGCCCGAACAAGTGTTCTGGAAAAAAGGATTTAGATAAGCAAAAAGCAGATAATCTTGTTGTGACAAACATCCCCCTTAGGAAAATGCCTCCGGCTACTGTGTATCCTCCTAATACACCAATGCATTTAGTCCCTAGATCTATTCCCACTAAGAGCAAGACCTTAATCAGCCTGTATGTTGTTTATCAACTATTTGTTGATTTTGAGAAAACATGTAAGAAAAGGATCACACCCACTGGGATAACTGAAGGGGAGAGGGGTTTTGAGCAAACTAAAGAATGCTATTTAACTGAGGTCATGCCTTTCTTTAAACAATTAAAAGGTCAATTTGAGAGTCTTCAAAAAGGAATAGATTCAGATATTAAAGAGATGGAAAAGGAATTTGATGCAATGATAGTTGAGGTCAATGACTATGAGCGAGAATTAAAATATAATGAGATTGAGAGGAAGAACTTGCATACCTTAAATGAGAATCTGATTTCTGAATGTATCACTCAAGATGTGTTTTACACTGCCACGAATTGTTCTATTAATGCATCTCAATTTCATGAATTATCTGTTGCTCTTAAAGTCTCCCATGATCGTGTCATTGAGCTTGAGAAAACTAACTCTAAATTGCATGAGAAAATTGAACATGATGATCATGATAACCTGGTGAAACATTTTTCTAAATTGGAAGTTGAGCATCTTGCTTTGCAATTAAAATATCAACATCTAAAAGAAAATGTTAAAACCTCAAATATCAAGACATCCTTGGATGCTCCTGAATTTGATGCAGTTTTTGAAATTAGCAAATGTGATGAACAGATTCGAGCTCATTGTAACACGATCAGAAATATGAGAACCCAAATTTCACAATTAAAGGGTGAAAAGAACAATGTGACTGGCTCCCAAATGCCTCCTCCTTTAGATTCTCAGTGTTCTCAAACTTTTCATCTTCAAAACTTGGTTAATGCTTTACAAAAGGAAAATGAGAGTTTTCTAGAAGAAAATGAAAAAGTTAAACGACACTGTAAGATATTGGACTTTCACATACACATCAAACCATAACACAAGGTGGGCGTATAAAGTGAGTTCTAGAGAGAGAAAGTTAGAGGTTTAGGGAAACTTAGTGAGAGAAAGAAAAGATCTTATTATGAGCTCCAACTCTCTACCTTGGAAGGTAGAGAGTATTTATAGTCTTACATAAAACGCCACACAACGGGCTGTGGATCAGGCATACAGTGGGTAAAGACCCGTCCGTCCTCCACGGTGTTACTTAACTAAATACTACTTAACTTAAATGAACTATGACTACGAGCTTTCTAACGATTACATATACTTGAGGTGACCAATAATAGTGCACCTAGTCATTTTCTGGAGGTGAACCTAATTGGTTTGTACGTTACTCACCTTAGTTACTGATGCTCGAAGCCTCGTTTCATGATGTAGTTCTTATGTTCTTGTTAACAATTACATTATAGACAAACATAAGTTACATTAAAATCATATACAAACTCCACTGGAGGGAATCCCCCTCTAACAATCCTTAATCTTTAAGGTCCATAATTTCTCAGCCAGTGGAGTTCATATACATTAGCAATCTTTCGAGCATCAGTATCAAGTAAATTCAATTCATCATAAATCAATTCATTGTGGCACCTCCTGCCTGCCCAGAAATGGGTGACATACGGACTAGGTGTCGGGCAACACACCGCAAAATACATTCTGATATTTATGAGAGATGGAAG
>BPTQ01000009.1:51351622-51362428 GCA_019973895.1 Chrysanthemum seticuspe | reverse complement strand
ATATGTTTTTCAAATGGAGCATCTTCAGGAGTAGCAAAGGGATTAACTTCATCATTGATGCCAGAAACAGTTCCATTATGTACATTTGAAGAATGATGATTTGTTGATGAGACTGAAGGATCAGCAGCATGTGCATCTTGACTTAAAGATATTGAGACTGAGGGATTGACTTCATTCACAGGAATATGAGCAGCCTCTGTTGTAGGAATCGACACCTCATTAGTACTTGGGTCATAAAGTTCATCAAACATAGGATCAAACAATTTCTTTAAATCATCTTCAGATGGAGGTACATATGGAGTTGCTGGAGAAGAAAAAGGTATAAGGGATGAACCAATGGGACTGTTTTGAAGTGCGGGTCCTGAACTGAATTGTCCAGGAGCCATTTGACCGGTCAGCTCATCAAACGTAACGTGAATTGTTTCCATGATATTTCGGGTTCTTTTGTTGTAGATTCGGTATCCCTTTTTGTTTGGTGCATACCCTACAAATACTCCAATTTCTGCTTTAGCTCTAAGTTTGCCTAAGTCTTGTCCCTCATTAGTTGGATAACACAATGCACCAAACACACGAAGGAAAGAGAGATTAGGTTTTCTGTTGTGGACAAGTTCATATGGAGTTTTTCCATGAACAGTGTAAATCAGGGAACGATTTTGTGTGTAGCATGCAATGGCAATAGCTTCAGCCCAGAGAAACATTGAAACCTTTGAGTAAATCAGCATTGTTCTAGCGGCTTCTACAAGAGTTCGATTTCGTCTTTCAACTACACTGTTCTGTTGAGGAGTTCGTGGAACACTTCTTTGATGGCTGATTCCAACGCTTTCATAAAATTCACTGAGTTGTTTGTTGACAAACTCAGTTCCATTGTCTGTTCGGATTATTCTGACTGTTTTGTTAAGTCGAACCTGCAGCTGTTTGATGAGTTTGATGATGATATCAGGAGTTTCATCCTTTGTCCTTAAGAACTTGACCCAGGTGAATCTAGAGTAATCATCAACCACAACTAACACATATTTCTTCCCAAAGATATTATGCACCCTCATTGGTCCACATAAATCCATATGAATCATATGAAGAACTTCTGTGACAGAGTTAGTAGGTTTGGGTTTATGGGCATACTTCTTGCTTTTTCCCAATTGACATGCTGAACAAAGATGATCCTTTTCATACTTGAGTCTAGGTAAACCTACAACTAAGTCCTTTCTGGAGAGATCATTGATGGTACCGAAGCTCAAGTGATTGAGACGACGATGCCATAACCATGACTTTGTTTTAGAGGCCTTTGACAGCAAGCAAATTGGAGAAGACTTCATCATATCTTCGAATAGAGATGGTGTATAGATTTGAACCACGTGAACCTCTTAAAAGTTCCTTACCATCAAGTTTTCTAACGAAGCAGGTATGTTTTCTGAAGGCTACTTCTAGATCAGAATCGCAGAATTGACCAATAGAGAACAAGTTGTGACCAAGACCTTCTACATAGTAAACCCTGGAGATAACACTTTTGCCAACAACATAGTCTCCATAACCCATAATAGCACCGAAATGATCATTCCCGAATCTAACTGTCCCGATGAATTTGCTCACGAAGTTCATGAGCCATGACCGGTCGCCAGTCATATGCTTGGAACAGCCTGAGTCCAGGTACCACAGAACGATTTGAACAATCTGCAGTTGAACACAGACAAGAATGGATAACTGGATAATTGGGATCCCCATGCAAGAATGGGTTCCATTTGGTTAGTAACAATGGTTGGAACACCCACATCAGAAATAGAAGCATTCATATCAGAAATTAAGGCAATGGAATCATTGTGAATAGATGCAGTACTAGTGTCTGTATTAGCCCTGTTCACAGTGTGCTCACTTCTTAAGGGAATAGTTCTACCAGTAGGCATCCATTTTCTAGTGGGCATTATCTGATTAGTCTTATGACCAACAGGTATCAAATAATAGCCTATCTTACTAAATGTTCTTCCTGTGGGTTTCCACTGTTTTCTACCTTTCTTTCGTTTTTTCCTTTTAGCCTTCTTAGCATGAATTTTAGCATTAACAATATTAATTGGACAATTAACATCATTAGGAAAAACATTAACACCACATTCATGATTAGAAACAGAATTCAAGCAGACATCAATACAAGGTTTGCAAATAGTATCAGAATTCGAATTAATTACAGTACGCCTATGGCTAATACTAGAATCAACACAATTCATTTTATTCGGTTCAAACTTAAAGTTCCTAGATTGTTCTTCTACTCTTTTCCAGTGCACATTCTTAGCTTGCGAGGTCCTATCATTCCTTGTATTGTCTTGAGACTTTGACCTGCTCCCTTTAATGTCACTGATTACTCCTGTATAGGGAATGGGAACATTAGTTGGTTTTACTACTCTTTGCATCACCTGTTTAGATGTGCTGGGATCTGAACTACATGCAGGCACACTAAGGTTCACTTTCTTAAAACTAGACGTGCTGAGATTTGTACTCCTAGAATGCACACTTGAGTTCTCTTTCTTAGCATTGACAGATCTGGAATCTGAACTACTTAAAGGCACACTAAGGTTTACATTCAAAACATTGGGCATCGAATGAATATCATACTTGGCATTAGGCATCGAACATGGAATCAAAGGATTAACTCTCTCACCTAAGGAATTTGGGCATATTGTGATCAAGCATTCTAGGATTTCTTGAGATCGTTTGGCATATAAGCATGCATGTCCAATTGCATTATCATGAGGTTTCTCTAACTTATCCTCTTCAACAATCTCACGCAGACATTCTAGGCAATCCTTAAGGGATGAGAAATATGTTTGAACAGCAAGTTTGTTGTTCCTGAGATGAGGAGGGACATATTTCACAGACAAAGTATATTTATTACAAGAGTGAACCTTTGATACACCATTCTCCCCATTGGTCATTGGCATTTTCCCTTTTACCTGACTCTTCAGATTCTCAATTTCCTTTGCAATGACTAGAAGGCACACTTGAGTTCTCTTTCTTAGCATTGACAGATCTAGAATCTGAACTACTTAAAGGCACACTAAGGTTCACATTCAAAACATTGGGCATCGAATGTATATCATACTTGGCATTAGGCATCGAACATGGAATCAAAGGATTAACTCTCTCACCTAAGGACTTTGGGCATATTGTGATCAAGCATTCTAGGATTTCTTGAGATCGTTTGGCATATAAGCATGCATGTCCAATTGCATTATCATGAGGTTTCTCTAACTTATCCTCTTCAACAATCTCACGCAGACAATCTAGGCAATCCTTAAGGGATGAGAAGTATGTTTGAATAGCAAGTTTGTTGTTCCTGAGATGAGGAGGGACATATTTCACAGACAAAGCATATTTATTACAAGAGTGAACCTTTGATACACCATTCTCCCCATTGGTCATTGGCATTTTCCCTTTTACCTGACTCTTCAGATTCTCAATTTCTTTTTGCAATGAAGCTATTTGTTCGTTATTTTTGTTACGAGTGACCTTTATTGATTCAAATAACTCATTGAAATGACGTTTAACCTTTTCATTTTCTTCTAGAAAACTTTCGTTTTCCTTTTGTAATGCATTTACTAGGTTTTGAAGATGAAACGTTTGAGAATTCTGAGAATCTAAAGGAGGAGGCATTTGGGAGCCTGTCATATTGTTCGTTTGACCTTTTAATTGAGAGATTTGGGCTTTCAACTTTCTGATCATGTTGCAATGAGCTTGAATCTGTTCATCACGTTTGTTAATTTGAAAAACTGCATCAAACTCTGGAGCATCTGAGGATGTCTTGATATTTGAAGTTTTGACATTTTCTTTAAGATGTTGATATTTTAGTTGTAAATTAAAATGCTCAACTTCTAGTTTAGAAAAATGTTTAACCAAATTATCGTGATCATCCAGTTCAATTTTCTCATTTAGTTCAGAATTAGTTTTTTCAAGCTCAATGACACGATCATGGGAGACTTTCAGGGCAACAGATAGTTCATGAAATTGGGAAGCATTAATAGAACAATTTGTAGCAGTGAAAAACATATCTTGAGCAACACATTCAATAATAAGAGTCTAATTTAATGTATGCAAGTTCTTCCTCTCAATCTCATTATATTTTAGTGCTCGCTCATAGTCACTAACTGTTGTTCCCCGTTCACTATCGTTTAAAACAGTTTAAGTTTATAAAACAAGTTAGAAGTGAACTATGACTGAAATTAACATAAAGAAAACACACTAAGTAATTTTCAACATCATATTCTTATTAGAAATAATTCAACAAAGAATACGTTACCCAAGTACTTGCGGAATAGTACTTGGGATTGAAATGACAAAGTTGGGTGATTCCTCTCTAAGCTCAGGCTATGTCTGAGCACAACTCTTAGAGCTCACTGAGCTATCTCAGGAACTAAGTTGTATTTGGAGGAGTGAAAAGATGGCTTGCGTGTATGTGTGTTTTTACAATTCACAAGCTTGCGTGAAAAGATGGCTTGAGTGAAAAGATGGCTTGCGTGTATGAGTGAAAAGATGGCTTGCGTGTATCTGCATCATAGGTCTTGGCATTGCCCTCAGCAAGAAACAACAATTCCTCTTCATCCAAAGCAGCACCATTATCCTGAGCTTGTACAAGCAGCATCTTATCTCTGAAGTAATCAGCATTCTGTGGACGTTTTGGAGATGTGTGACAACCCGTACTTTCAGGTCATTTCTCAAAACAATTCATGCTTCACAATTTCAACATTTATCGTAAACTAGGTTTACGTGTTCCAAATTCGCGTAACCTTAATGGTTTAGCGGCGAATTCATGATCATATCATCACGAACATTTCATACGGACTAAGTTTAGTCTACATTTCATTAACATCATTGTCATCATTTCATATCAATATTATGCATGGTTTGCATTTTTCATTAAACGTATAACTCTTATTAAATAAAAGTTATCGCGTAATTAATTATTTTGAACAATTGATCCATTAATTCCAAAAATCATCCCGATATATTTTTATACTCATATTAAGTTATAAAAATAATAATATGAGTTTACCCAGTGTTTTAAATTTATTTTGTATATAAATTGTTATATTTATATAATTACGACGATTTCCTTAAATTCAACCCGATAAATATTTATTCACTCAAATCTTTCAAGAAACGTATTTTTATAATTTTTATAACCTCAATATATTTTATCTTGACCCGTGGAAAATTTATTTTTATCCAACGCTACCCTAAATATTCAAAAGGGACTACAACTTATCATTTAAACTTCAAATAACTTAATAAATATTACACATATATTTGTAAAAGCTACTCAAAAACAAAAACTCAAATGTTGTGCTCATGTATGTCGACATATAGATGATGAGTCACAAGAGGTTGAGCAAAATATCTCTTATACATATATATTATTATACATATACTTCATTTCTTTTTCATTTGCAAAGTTAGACCAAATTTCATCTCTCTTTTCTCTCTACAATATACGGCAGCCAAGGGACCAAGAAAAAGAGAAAGGATCATTCCAGGATTTCAAGTCAAGTTTTATAAACATTAGTATCATTTGTTGCAAGGTTTTGTAATACAAACCTCAAGTGATTAGGAAAAACCTTTTGTCCATTAAACCTCATCATATCACTAGTAAGCATTCATAATCATATTTTTATTTCATATTCATTTTCATGGTCATATCATTTTATTTGAGAAACATGCAAGTCTCATGATGTTTATACCATTTTTAAAGGTTTTTAAGGTTTTTATGTGCTAAATATATATATACCATCCTATAATTACTCCTTGTTATATTTTAGTTTTGGTGATGCCTAGGAACCCATGACACCCTAAGAAGGTGTATGGTAGGATTAGAATAGCTTCGGAGTTGTTTTGAATTGGTTGGAATAGGTTTGGCGCGTGAAAAACTCATTTCGACAAGTCTAATTAAGGGTCTGTCCTTATTTTGAAAATCTGGAAAATCCGACAGTAAGCAAAATATTTTGGGCTAGATATTTGGAAAATATACTTTAAAACGAATCCGTGGCCGCTTGAACGGATTAAAACGGAGTTATAACGAAGAAGTTATGAATTTTTCAAGTTTGACGACGAAATATATATTTTCTGAAATTTCAGCAACCTATTTTAGTTTTGTACGAGTCAAAAACGAGTCATAAGCTTTACAAATTATTTCGACTTATCAAAAATATATTAGTATACTTTGATACGAAGCTAAGGACGTATAAAACGTAGAAAACGGATTTGTAACGACTAAAATATACACGTTTTCATAAATTGCCGTAACTTTATTATTTTAGAAAAACTATATTATTTTACGAGACAAGTGTTACGGTAACTAAAACGACCATATTGAAGGCTATTTTTAACTATGACGTAGAACTTTTTGTAACGAGATGTCTTCTAATAAAATCGAGATCACCAAGCATATTTTTCAAAATGACTAACCGTTTGTATAGCAGAGTTGTAATAAATTATTTACGGTTGCTTAAACTTTGCCGAAACTCACTTTTTACACAACATTTGGATAAAATCACCATATTTAACCTCTATTATCTTTATGTTCGAGACCTCTATGACGAAAACTCATGTACTAAAACTTCTAAATTTTGATACAAGCTTTCCAAAACCGTTGAGTTCGTTTCCTAACGCTCGACATACACCATTTTACGACTAGCTTTTCGAGGTCGTTTTGTCACTTTCATGAAATTTCCGACGACATGATTTTTCGACGAAAAGTGATAATTTCACAATAAATCATTACGAAACTATTGTAGGATGACATTTTGACGTAAATACTTGTAAAGTAATTTAAAAATGGTCAAGACGTCAAAAGAGTATTTTTCGACGATAAGTATTATTTTCAAAACTCACAAATGGTATAAATAACATACGAAATGCATGCATAACATTACATCATAACTTATTACCTATCATATCATTCATAATAGGTCATTTTCGAGATTCACGCTACATTTCAGTGTATCCACTTTTGTCATCTTAATCATTGCAACAGGTGAGTTCATAGCCCCACTTTTACTCTTTTAACTGTTTTACAAACTCTTGGGGGAGATACATGCTACATTTTTAATCGAACACAAATGCTTTGAACTGTATGCTATATCCGAATGTTTTATTGTCACTAAGTATTTGCCATGTTCGAAGTCCCTACATCATGCACCATTAGTCACTTGCGAGTGAGCGCGAATATTGTGAATAGGCCTATTGGAACTAACACTCCCGCTCTTATTGACCCAGTTAGGGGAAATCGAGCGCACTATATTTGAATCATTAAGGTAAATTGGCAAGTTTACCTATTAGGGCGGCGATGAAACGATGATTACCAATTTTTATTGGTGCGATGTTTACGCTTTGGTGTCATGAACTTAGTGAAATAAATACGATTTTGTTTTCAACGATGAGTGTGAAACAATTTAACTCACACTACGATTATTGTGTTCAAACGAATTAATTAAACCTATGGATTTCACTCAACCTTTGTGTTGACCTTTTTAAGCATGTTTTATCTCAGGTATATAAGGCATTCAACTCATGGCATACATTTGGACACATCATAGAGTCGCGGTGACGACGCGTCTCACTTGGGTTTTATGAACTTTAGAACATCGTTTGGCTTGTAACAAAATTATTTCCGCACAAGTTGATTTTCATTTGGGACCTATACTTTGTAAACTCTGATTGTTTTATTAAATCAAACGATGTATTTTTCAAACGACACTTTAGGTCGTTCAATATAACTGTGATTGTGATGTTATGACAGTCAGTCCCCAGGAATTCCATTCCGCTGCAAAACAGGTAATTTGGGGGTGTGACAGATTGGCATCAGAGCTTCGGTTATAGAGAACTAGGTTGCATCATTGACCCTAGACTATAACTACATTATCATAGCATTTCATCATTTCATCATAAGTGCATGTTCACTTTACATGCGGTTTATACGTACATTTTTCGAGTTATTTACTTTCATTTCATAATCGATTGTCACATGGATGCCTTTAAATGCCCATTCCATTATTCTTTCCTCATACTCTAATGTGGTGAATGCTTTGTCATTCCCTATCTCAATTTTAATACCAGTTGACTCATCACCGATAACGTCGAATGCCGAGATAAACCCTTAAGTAGGCAAAGTCACTCTCACTCCTTTGTTTCATCACTAACATGTCGAGTTACACGTTATTAACACATTAAGTCACTAAACCACCATACATTTGAAGCACTTACAACACCTCATAACCCATTTCTTAGGAAACCGTCGATCATTTTGAAAAATAACCTCAAACTTATCATTTCTTATCGCATCTCTTTAGAGCGCATATTTTTAACATGGGATTTTGCTACGTCTCACATTTCCTCTTGTTTTGAAGAAGATATGGCACCGAAGAAAGCTACACCTGAAATGACACAAGCGGCTATTCAAAAGTTGGTAAGGGATAGTATAGCAGAGGCATTAAGGATTGAAAGGGAAACGGTGGCTGCTGCTGCTGCTGAGGCCGCGGCTACTGCCGAAGCCGCTAGAATTGCGAGGGAAGCTGAAGCCGCTAGGCTTGCTGCTGCTGCAGGAAATGCAGGAGGATCCGGAGTTAAAAGCTGTTCGTATAAGGATTTCAAAAGTGGAGATCCCACGAAGTTTAGAGGTACCGAAGGAGCCACTGCCATGGTTCGATGGTTCGAGAAATTGGAGTCCGTGTTTTTGCTATGTAATTGCCCGGATGATAGTAAGGTCAAGTTTGCTACGAGTACACTACTTGATGGAGCATTGTCGTGGTGGAACTCTTATGCTCAGCCAATGGGAATGGAGAATGCTTTCAAGCTCACTTGGGAGCAATTTAAAGGTTTGGTAACAAAGAAGTTTTGTCCGCGTACGGAGGTGAAGAAGTTGGAGACTGAATTCTATGAGTTGGTAACTATTGGGTATGACATTGATACTTACATTCGAAGGTTTCAGGAATTGGCCGTGTTATGCCCATCTATGGTTTCAGATAATGAGAAGCTACTGGAGGCTTTCATTGAAGGACTTCCCGAGATTATCCAAGGTGATGTGACTTCTTTTGACCCGCAAACGATTGAGGAATCTATTCGAGTGTCTCAAAAGCTCGTGGCACAAGTAGTAAAGAGAGGCAACATCACCAACACCAACTGAAACCAAAACAACAACAACAACGACGATAACCAAATCAACAACAACAAAAGAAAATGGGAAAATGACCAAGGAGGTTACAATAACAACAATCAAAACCGTAACACTAACCATCATCAACAACAGAATAGAAGGCAAGAAGCTGCTATGGTTTATGTTGCTGCACCTAGAGAAGGTAGAGGTTATGCTGGAACACACCCACTATGTAATCGATGTAATTTCCATCACTCGGGTCCTTGCCCTGCCAAGTGCCACAAATGCCAAAAACCGGGACATCTAGCCAGGGATTGTAAAGGTAAAGCCATAGTCACGTGCTTCGGATGTGGGGAGCAAGGACACTATAGGAATCAATGTCCTCAAAACCAAGGTCAACAAGTTGAAGGTGCTCATGGGAATGCATACATGTTAGGAGGAGGAGAAGCTCGTCAAGGTATCAACGACGCGGAAGACTGAAGAAGTTCGGAAACTAACAATCTTATTTTCCTTATGTACTATGTCGTACTAAGTTTATGTCTTCCATCGTATTCGGATCTTATGACTTAAGATGTACTACTTTTGATGAACCACTCGTTGTAAAATATTTTCATTAAGCGTACTTTCTTTTCCTTCTGATTCGTTATCACGTACAAGGTTTAGATCTCTGTAAACATCGAGAGTTATAACAACTAAACCGAACGTCACATTATCGTTCCTTAATTATACATAGCCTAGCTAACTATGTCTAATTCTGGAGGGATCATGTTATGTTGGGAACAGTTATTTATAAGTCTTAGTGCAAGCAGGGTTTTCATATATTCATAAAAGTCTAAGTGATACTCATGGGAGATTCATCCACTATTTTCTCTACTATGATGTTTTATGCACTCTCGATCATCGATAACTGTAACGACACTTCTCCATGTTTTCTCTCCTCGATATTCATCATAAACTCAAAAATTCGATAGACCAACACGAACTGAATTCAGGGACTGAATTCCTTTTTGGATGGGCGAATGTGACAACCCGTACTTTCAGGTCATTTCTTAAAACAATTCATGCTTCACAATTTCAACATTTATCGTAAACTAGGTTTACGTGTTCCAAATTCGCGTAACCTTAATGGTTTAGCGGCGAATTCATGATCATATCATCACGAACATTTCATATGGACTAAGTTTAGTCTACATTTCATTAACATCATTGTCATCATTTCATATCAATATTATGCATGGTTTGCATTTTTCATTAAACGTATAACTCTTATTAAATAAAAGTTATCGCGTAATTAATTATTTTGAACAATTGATCCATTAATTCCAAAAATCATCCCGATATATTTTTATACTCATATTAAGTTATAAAAATAATAATATGAGTTTACCCAGTGTTTTAAATTTATTTTGTATATAAATTGTTATATTTATATAATTACGACGATTTCCTTAAATTCAACCCGATAAATATTTATTCACTCAAATCTTTCAAGAAACGTATTTTTATAATTTTTATAACCTCAATATATTTTATCTTGACCCGTGGAAAATTTATTTTTATCCAACGCTACCCTAAATATTCAAAAGGGACTACAACTTATCATTTAAACTTCAAATAACTTAACATCTGATTTGAATCAGGTATACTTTACAAGCACTACTATACTAGTACTTAAG